>JAPKLW010000910.1:117627-195984 GCA_026898455.1 Plectranthus barbatus | reverse complement strand
TACAAACGCTTGATCAATTATGCTTTTCAGTATACATATCCCAACAAAGTGGAGGGAATGACGCCATTTTCGTGCAGCCATGGACGACCAAGAAGCATGTTATAGGATGTATTGGCATCGATGACATGGAATAACACTATCGTTGACATATCATTCATTAACAAGTCCAATATCACTGTTCCTAAAGCTTTTTGCCCTTCATGATTAAATCATTGGATCATCAATCGGCTGTCCGCGAGCTCATCCATGGAAATCCCCAATTTCTTCAAAGTACGTGACCCTCCATCCACAAGTATTCTATTTACTTTTTGTTTACGAGTGTAACCATAAACATAAAGATCTCTTTACAATACTCCATGAGTCAAAATAAAGAGACATACAAAGCAAAAGAACAAGATAAACTCTAAACAAAAGGATGAAGGTCCTCCAAAGTCTTCCGAGAATTCTCCACTAGAAATTAGGAACTCTTCAAGCTCTTGTGGGATTCCTCATTAAAAGAAGCCTCCACCTGGGTAAGTTCCTCCTTGATGTCCTTGATCTTCCTTTCTGCAGCCGAGTATGAAGTTCGGTACTCCTCTAACGATGAAGACAAGGTCTGCCTCTTCTCATCCAATGCGGCAATCTCCCCTTCAATGGACTCAATATGTCCGAAATCTCCTTGTCTTTTGACCTCCACTTCTTGAATGCATATTTTGACTTCATTTGCACGCTGCTTCGAGGGACCATGAAGCTCAGAAGATGCTGATCGGGCCGAATCATAAGCAGCAACATCAGCAAAAAGAATATCAACACCCTTCCTCAGGTGGGAGAGATTGAAACTATGAGGAGTGCGCTCCATAAGGGAAAGTCCATCAAGAACCTTTTCACGAATGGAAGAAAGGTGATCTATGGAAGTCCGCTTTATCTTCTAAAGAAAATCACCCCAAAAGCTCTCCAAAAATGGCCTACAATGATCATCAAACGCAACTCTCCCATCAAATCGTGAGACCGCCCCTGTTGATGGCAATGGACTAGTGGCCTCTGTCAATGGTACTGACTCAGGTACGTCTGGCTCGTCTAACAGGCAAATATTGACACTCTGAGTAGAATCAACCGGTGAGTGATCTGAAGAACCTCCAAGAACGTTAAGTCCCAAAACCTCTTTTATCGCCTACAAAAAAAAAGAGCAAAATCAAATTGTATTGAATTAAGAAATAATAATACAAAAAAAGAGTTGAGTAAGAAAAGAACCTCATTCAAAGCACCCTCCATCTGAACGTGGTTGTCTCCCGTATGACTTTTGCTAGGCATGTTAAGGCCACCATCGCCCTTCTTTCTCTTCCAATGACAATCACCACGGTCCCTTAGAATATTTCTCGCTGAATCATCCTCAGCCCTAGGTCGTTTACCCTTGAGAGGACTCGTTGCTGGCTCTTTTTGCAGTATAGGAGCATCCTTCGGCTGAGGTGAGATAGAAGCCAAAATATTCATCTCCGAGAAGCTCTTATCCCACCAACTTTTGAAATGAAGCGGTTGTGTAACCTCTTAGCCAAAAGATTCGAACGAATAGCCATATAAAAGTATCGATTAACTTCTGTCGCTTGATCATTTTCAACATAGCAAAAGGTCTCCTTCTCAGTAAACATGTTGCAAGCCCAAGACACTTGATCCCATTTAAGAATCCTTTTACGAGCTTCGGAAGCATCATAGAATCTCGCTCCTCCTACGCCAGCGAATTGGATCATCTTAGGAGCCGATCCCCTTAAATCCAAAGGAAAATGAGTCCTAAAATAATGAGCCATCCAACTATAAATAAAATGAAAGGGTAGCGTGACTCGAGACTGAGAAGGGCGTGAGGACTCTGAAATAGCATTCAACCCTCGATAAATGCTCGCAAGGGTAGGAATGGTAAGGGCTACTCTCCTCTGTGTCGCCAATACACTTGACATATTAAAAGTCTCTGGGCGTATCAAATTAGATTTGCCCTCCGGAAGGACAAAACTACATAACCAGCATGAAAGATAAGCAGCTAGATATGTTTCCTTCCAATACTTCTCTTTTATAGAAAGTTCAGTGAACGAAATCTCATCTGCAACAGACCATGCCTCATGCACCACAAAGTCACCAGTGGAGTTATGAGTCAACTTCCTATGCACTTTCTTCTTCCATTCTTTGCGAATCGGATGACAATCATATCTCGGTTTCTTCCGGCACCAAAATTTGATCCACAACTCAAGTGAAACCAGGCAAGCCGAACTTTGGATTAAGTGATAAGCTTGAAGCAAATAACTGCAACTCACAGGAAGAAATAATCAACCACCACGATCAATCCCAAAAAGCTCCTTCGCAGAAGGCACAACCTCATCATAAAATACCCCTTCAGCTGGAAGTCCAGAGAGAATGTGCAAATCCCATAGAGAAATAGACATCTCACCATGAGATGTTAGAAGGGTATTTGTTGACAGACACCAAGCTTCACAGAAAGCTTTCATTACCTCAGTGTTACAATCTTATGTAAACAAGGAGGCATAAACAAAGTCATAGATGCCAGCACGACGAAGCTCATCACCACAACGACTTAGAATATCCTCGGTCCACTCCCAGTACCCAGTGCGATAGCAAAATTCACCAACAAAATATACAGTGTCATCCTATTCAGCTTTTCCTTCATAAATACGACGCCCCAAGGTCGGCAATATAGCAATCTTATCGCAGGAATATTGATGACTAGACTGTAATTTCCATCCAGAAGGTGCCTTGGGTTCATAAAATTTGCACGACCATATTGGCTGGTGAAAAGGATTGGTAAGCTTCGGCAAGGAGCCTGCTAGTTGGCCTATGAGGGGCCGATACACCCTTAGGCGGGTATCCCTCCCTGATAAGGACTTCCCGTCATCAGAAATCACAAAAAAATCCTCTCCAGAAATATCTTCATCCTTGAAGCGAACCATGTTTACCTGAAAAAAGGAAATGAAATAAAGTGGTGAGGAATCACAAAAAAACATTTATGCAAAAAAAATATAATAAAAAAAATAACGAAGGAAGTGAAGAAATATTATTCATAATTAAATTTGGGGTATTCCAAATTCATATCTTCTTAAAGGACTCAATTAATTTTGATGAAATTAGAGAGGAAATAGTATATTGGGTTGGAATTAATTCTACATGACCTGGAAATTTGTTAGCTGCCCAATCTACAAAAGAAATAAATATTGAGGAGTTGAGGCCTTTTGGAACAAAAATCTGCCAAAATGTTGTGAGATCGAGAACCAGGTTCAATATATAGAATCATGTGCCTTTTCGACCACCCAACCTGCTCCTTCTTGGAGACTACACTTCTTGCCCTGCTATCCAACTCAAGAGAGACGTTGGGTCTCATATTCAAACCATGCTGCTGAGCGAGTGCATCCGATCAAACTGACAGCATTAACCTGCTTCTTTTTCCATTGATCATCTGTCATTTGCTCTATTCAAAAGCTCTACAAGTAACAGCCAGAGTCAATTGGCAAAATAAACCAGCAGAATATCATCCTTGTCTTGCCAAGCTGCGCAGTTTCCATCTCATTATCACCCGCCTTCTTCACCATTTCGTTCTTCTCACTGCACCTCGCCAAGATGAACAAAGGCTCTAGGAGGGCTATGACAAGTGTTGCACTCATCTCGGCTCATTGAGCAATGTCTCTGGAGAGCGCAACAAGTGCCGCACTCATCCCGGGCCATCGTAACAATGTTCACAAAAGAGCTACGACAAATGACAAGCACATCCAAGCCTTTTTGAACAACGGTCCGGTAAAATTCCAGCGAGTCTTCTGCTATAGCCGCACTACACCACCATCGCCCTTCTTCCTCCTTGACCCCTCTAAATCACAGTAAACTTAGCACACTCATCCCGGAGCATCGACCAAATGTCTCCGGAGAGCCGCAGCTAGTGCCACGCTTGTTCCGGGCCATCAGACAATGATTCCGGAGAGCACGCAATAAGTCACCACCATCAAACAAACAAGCTGCCTCATACCCCAGTTTACTCTCAAGACAACAAGCAATCACAACAAACAGGAAGCAGGATCAAACAGAGCAAGCCCGGATCACAAACCCCCAGAATATATAGCTCGATTGAAAAGGATAGAATCTTTTCACTCAAGAAAATGCAAAATCCGTCCCTTTATTCACAAATTCAAGCACAAGCGCAACAGCAGCCAGTTCTCGGAACAGAGCAGCAACAAGATGCAAAATAACATGGTTCAAGTATACGAAATAGAGCAAAAATAGAAGCATAGACTGTCATTTTCTTGTGTAGCATGTTTATAACAAGCACAGTGCTGAGATGTTGTACATAAGCGAAAATGAAGAAAAAAGGTACAAGGGATTTTAAAAAAAACTTGAAGGAAAATTACCAACAGAGATATCAGCTTGAAATCGAGAATCTGCAGCTTCAATTTCATATTCCAGCCAAAAATGCAGAGAGACAAAACAAAAGGGAATATCTATGAGTAAAGAAGAACTTAGCACCAAAAAAATAAAAAAGAGATAAAAAGAAATGAAGAGGTTACCAGAAATATGGAGGATGGTCAATTCAAACAAAGACTGCTATAATCAAACCAGTCCTAGCAGCTGCAAGGCAAGGACATGAAACCAAAACAGTAAAGAAATCAAAGGGCCATAAGTAACTTTGCAACCAAAAAAAGAGATGGAGGATGTGCCCTTATGCTTCCATTCAACTCAGACTTTCAAAGAGCCAAAACACGAGAAAGAATTTGTCGTGTACTTATTTTTGGAGAAATTCTTGTATACATGTAATAGATATCTAGGCAAAAAAGTAGAAGAAATTTAGGAAGGAGATGATTGATATTTTCATACTTGCTGCACTAGCCATACAGTTTTACATTATAAAGTAAACCTAAAGTATTAAGGCCACAAAAACTTATTTTAATTGAAATATAATTAAAGACTAGACTTATAAGCTCGCTATGATACTCCAGCTTAATATTAATAAATGTTATGTCTGGCCCAATACCAACATAGCCCAACACCAAGCACTTTGCAGCCAGCGGCGAAGCCACGTAAGGAGCCGCTAAGTCGAGAAATTATCTTAATTTTTTATGAGTTGATCTGTTTTTTCATAGTTAGCCCCAACATGTATTTTTTTTTTTTGGCAGAAGATGAAATTTATGTGTTGGTGCTGCTCAAAAATCTTTCCAGCGGTGGAAGAGAGAAGAGAACAAGCCGTCTATATTTATTTGGGATTTGGGAAGAAGAAGACAATTTGAATGGAAAATAAAAAGATATATTTTTATATCCCACTTTTTTAAAAGATAAAAGTGTTGTAACACTTTTGTAAGTTAATGACACTTATTCTAAAAGAACAATTTATTAATACTTCAATTTTTTTTTAAAATTTTAGAACAATCCTATTTGACTCCTTTTTAATAGTTTTTTTTCTTTTTCTTATTTATTGTATTTTTAATCATTGATTTTTTTCATTGTATGTTAATTATTCTTCTTTTTATTTTGTGAACCTAAATAATGAAATTGGAAATTTCATTCTTCATTATTTTTGTGTTGAGAAGGAGATATTTTCAAACATTGAAAATGAACTAATTTTACAACATTCTCAGTCCATGCGTATTCATCGATGTGAATTGCCACAACTTTCTTAACAATAGTATAATATCTAACTTTTGGATCTATTTTATTATATTTATGCTCATTTTAGTTATGAAGTATTTATATATTTTTATTATTAACATGATTTACTTTTATTAATTTTTTTGCTCGATTGTGTGAATTTTTTACGTTAAAGTACAATGGAGCCCCCCTAAGCAAAAATCCTGGATCCGCCACTGCTTGCAGCAGCTCACTATCTTCAAGAAGCTCATCCCCACTGTGATTTAATCATCTAGGTAAATTAGGGCAATTGTGCCCTAAAGCTGGGATATTTAAGATATATGCATTCTCCATTTTCCCGCACTCAGGCTCCAACTCTCCATCTGTTTCTTCCCCTTCTCTAACCATGCTACACTTTTTTTTACCGGAACCCTCGCCTCCATCAGCAACCCCAACATACCCCCTTCCATATATAGATCCTTGACTGCAAGGATTTGCAACCATATAACCATGAAATTTCCCTTTTAATATAAGTCACATCTTCCCAAGAAATCAAGATCGTATTTTTATCACTCAATTGAACTAAGATCTGGCCTACAGATGGCATTCCGCATGGAATAGTGTGAGTGTTCACAATTATCACAATAACCCTTCCTATGTAACTTCTGGTAAAACTGATACTAGTATGGGGTTCCAACTTTCAATAAAGATACGTGGAACACAGAGTGTACCTTATACCCAAGAGGCAACTCAAGTATGTAAACAACAACCCCTATCCGCTCCAGGATCTTATAAGGGCCGTAAAAGAGAGATGACAACTTCAAATTCTTGCAAAGTTCAACCGTGTTTTTGGCGATATGGCTGCAACTTGAGGTACACCTACTTTGAACTCTTTTTCCTTTTTTTTGAGTCAACATAAGTTTTCATTTGATTTTGTGCTTGGGTTTAGTTATCTTTGATCTGTTGTAGTATGAATCACATTTCGTACACCTATTCCTTCAAATCCTTATGTTCGACCTCTGTTTACAAACCCATAGAAAGGTTATGAGTCTTATACCCATAGAGAGCCTCAAAGGGTGTAAGCTTTAAAGCTGAGTGATATTTAGTATTATACCACAATTCAACAAGTGAAATCCACCTTTCCCACTTTTTAGTGCGGAAGAAGCCATACACCGTAGGTAGTTATTTAGGCACTAGTTCAACCACTCAGTTTGTCTATTGGATTGAGGGTGGCAGGGTGAAGTGTAGTTCAAGGTTAACTCAAAGGAGTTTGGATAACTCTCTCCAAAATTGGCTAGTAAATACTTTATCTCTGTAAGTTAGTATGGATGTAGATAACCCATGGAGCTTATAAACATGGTCTAAGAAAACCTTAGCCACTCCCTGAGGAGTGTAATGATGTGAAATGGCCAAATAGTGGCCATACTTAGTTAGCTTATCAATCACTACTATGATCACATTTTTCCATAGGAATTAGGCAACCCCTCCACAAAATTCATGTTGATGTGTCCAAGATTGTTTAGGAATAAGTAGTGGTTGCAGTAGGCCTTGGACAAAACTAGAAATAGGTTGCATATAAGTGTCAATAATCCCTTAATGTTCTTTATAGGATGAATCATGCATAGCATCCATCAGTCCATTCCTCATAGTTCTAGCATTTCCCACAACCACCCGGCTTTTGTATTTAAAATTCCACCCCATTAAGATATAGTTAGTGCGAACCTCCTTTCTTTTTTTGAGATCTGTGATAATCCTGGTAATAACCTACCTCATCATCAATGTAACTTGCAATAATTTCTTGGGTCTATTAGGGTTTCAAAACTGATATAGACGATCATTGCTAATTGTTTTCCTCCATCCGAACTCTAGAAAGAGCATCAACAACTCTACTCTCAGTGCCTTTCTTATAATGAATCTCATAGTTAAGACCCAGTAACTTAGTGATCCACTTTTGTTGAATAAGGCTCATTCTTCATTGATCCAAGAGATGTTTAAGTGCTTGCTGATCACTCCTTATTATAACTTATGCCCAGATAAATTCCTCCACTTTTGAATAGCCATCAAAACAACCAAGAACTCTCTTTCATAAATAGAAAGAGCCTAATTTTAGGGCATATAGTCTTGCTCATTAATACTATAGGTTGGCCCTGCTGCATAAGAATTGCCCCTATACCATGTCCACTAGCATTTATTTCCAGAATGAAATGTTTAGAAAAATCATGTAATGCCAAGACTAGATCTGACACCATGACTTTATTTAAAATTTCAAATGATTCTTGTGCCTCCCTACTCCATTTGAAGTTATCCTTATTGAGTAAGTGTGTTAATGGTATGCTTAGCACTCCATACCCTTGAGTAAACTTCCTGTAGTAGCCAATTAACCCTAAGAACCCTCTATGTTCTTTAAAAGTTTTGGGAACTAGCCATTTGAGCATAATATCAATATTTTGTGGGTTAGTGGCTATATCCTCTGCTAAGATAATATGCCCAAAATACTCAACTGATGTCTGATCGAAGGTGCATTTGGACTTCTTCACATATATAGTATTAGATCTCAACAGTCCTAGTACTTCACTTAAGTGTTGTTGATGTTCCAGTACACTCTTGCTATAAACAAGGATATCACCAAAGAAAACCAATGCATACTTCCTGAGGTAATCCTAAATACCCTATTCATTAGCGATTGGAAGGTGGCAAGAGCATTACACAATCCAAAGGGCATGACTGGAAACTCATAATGTCTTATAAAAGCTATCAAGTATCTGTGTTCAGACCTCATCAGTATTTGGAAGTACCTAGACCTTTAGTCTATGTTGGAGACGATCGGTGCCCAATACAACGTATCTAGCAACTCATCAATTATGAGAATATGATAATCATGCTTCCAAGTACAATTATCAAGATACTAGTAGTCACATACATCCTCCAACAGTGATCTTTTTTCCTTACTAGAATAATAGGGCTAGAAAAAGGACTCTTACAATGCTATATAACCCCAGTGCTTAGGAACTCCTTCACTATATTTTAAATTTCATTTTTATGATCATTGATGTCTTATAAGGGTATTGATGTCTCGATATACTTTCATGTTAGAGTGTAATTTGATGCTCCACTCCTCTTACTGGTGGCAGACCTTTAGGCTCCTCAAAGACATGAAGGAATTAGACAATGAACCAGAATTCACATAATTCAACTGAACCAAAGAACTCTGTGGATATCTAAATAATTTTCATACAACAATTATTCCATAGCATGCTCCTATTTAATAAATAAATTGCCATGCAGATGTTTATCGGATTACCTGACATCCGTAGTGTCTGCATATCTACGAATAAGGATTGAAACCTTTGAATCCTTTGCACTCCACATTTAATCCTCCAGATCTGAACTTCTGATTTGTATCCCAGCTCAGATCTTCAATCGCTTACCACAACTCTCAAATACTGATTTGCTGCTTAGCAGCTAATGATCTTGTGGTGTGTTGTGATCTGAGAAACTGATGGGTATTTATAGGAGATATCTGATCTCAAATGGACTTGAGCTATCATGGGCCAAACTAGGGGCTAGAATACAAACAATAAATAAGGCCTATCAATTAATTAATTCTCATATTCAACCCATAATATAATTAATTAATTAATATTGATTCATGCCACCAGAGAATCAATACTGTTCTACCTATTTGCTACCACGTAATAAGGAACAAGTTGCATAGGCTTGGTAAATCCCTATATTTAAGGTTACAAACATTCATTAATTAATTTGAGCTCTGACAAACTCCAAAATTAATTAATATCTTTTATCTTAAGTAGTACCACTCAATCCTTTTCACTTATGCTTGAACTTAATCAGCCTACATGACTTTAGCATGTGAATCTTTTGAGCTTCTTAGGGAATGTCACCATCCTATACTCGATATGGTTACCTAGTTCCAGTCATACACATACTGCTACCACCCAAGATACAGATATACAAGTTCGACTAGAACTCTCCACCATAGTATCTCAAAGTGATACACAAGTCCGTGTATACCTCCATACCTTCATGTAGGCTTAGAATTCCATCAAGCCATCAAGTTCAAGATTCCTTTAATGTTAGATAAAGGAATCAATCTTGACTTAGGTCCTATCAATACATACCGCACACACCAGCATACCAAGCAACCAAGATAAGCCGTTTGTTACTGTGTATGCTGCATCCTATAGCAACAGTCTATCCTGGGACTGTCTTATCTGTGATAACTGTTTATACTCGCTAGGTCAAGCGATCAATACGATATTCTGTTATCTCCTACACACCGTATGATCTCCCTATCGAGGAGATAAGAGGATACTATTGTTTTTTCATATGTTTGTTAATCAGATAGGACTATTGTATCATTTTATACAAGACATTAATGATTACCAGTATATCAAACAAAATTGTTTACCAATATATCAATCATAATGCTTTGCTGTATGCAAAAACCTAACAATCTCCCACTTATACTCTAAGCATAATTATATGCTTTCCAGAGTATACAATGTGTTAAAACTATTAGCTGTTAATCTAAGCATCGAGTAGATTGCATCAATCACAGTCCAAATCTATGAATCCCTATCATAGATTTCTGCGTGAGCCTTTTTTATCAATCAAGCAGCTAAAGAAAATTTTTTATACTTTTTACTCAATTGCATGTCTTCTCTTATTTTGGTACTTAACTCTATATGTTACATCACTTTGTGAATTCTAGGTTTCTCAAATTTGCAACTGCATTAGTACTTCTACCACTCAAACAAGTGATACCACATGCAAATGAATAACCATTACCGAATTCTAGTTTCTAATACATGTATCATATTATACCATGGCGGAGTTCAATAAAACTCGACTATTTTACACTCGACCATTATATGATTCTATTACCCAAAGTGAACATATAGTTAGAGTAAGACATTATTATGATTTAGACCACCTGGAGATCCAAACCATAACCCACAACACATATACTCGATCGTATTGTGTCTGTCCAGGGTTAAGACTGATATTTATCAAGTATGCCAACTTCATAGCAAGATATTAGATTCTATACAGTTTTTCGAGTAGAACTCCTTAGACACACTTAACATCCTCTTCTTGCAAACATGCAAGACTTTAATCCCGATGATGTACCCAACATCCCTCCTTTGTTCAATCTCTATAACTATTCGGATGACCATCTTTGTATGCCCAATAATACCTCCTCATTGTCACCAAATAGGAGAATAATATCTGCATACTATGCAAGATGCACCACGCTACTACTGACATATTACTAGCACTCAGAACTCTCGTTCATGCATAGTGAAGATCTATAGGACTTTAACCACGTCATATGAACATAGGTCCCATGACCGTAAGCTTCAATCCTTAAAAGGACTTTCAAAGCTTTCAGACAAGTTACTTTCGCCTTACTGCACAAAACCTTCTGATAGTTCCAATGCTAGATTGCTTGGTTACCAAGTACTGCTATGACTAGGAGTATCCGAATGAACTTGAGCACGACTTACAAGTGAAAAGTCCCATTATAGTCTTATGTTCTCTTGCTGACTATAATGCTTTACCACCAACCTTAATACTTTCATTCGCTCCTGTATTCACCTTGTATGCCCACTTACTGCTTATAGCTATAAAGCTATCTGTTAGTCAAGACGTCTGGCGTACAACCATAGCATGATGAATTCTATTACTAAATTCATAGCGATCCACTACTTGTCTATACCTCTTGTCAGGTACTGATTCATTGTAGTTCTGGGGACTTCCACCAACCAAATCAAAATATGAGATGAAGTATAACCTCCCACTGCAATGAAGCTTCAATGTTGTGCCAGCAGTCAGTGCAGTTCCTCGTGGTTCCGCACCTTGCACTATCGACTGTGTGTGTGATACCATACCAACCTAGGTACATCCACACTCACAAAGGGCTTTCCAAATGGAAATGCATCAACATCTTTAACGTCTTGAAGAACTAAATTACATTTGATAGTACGGTTACTTAGTCTCAAAAGAATCCTTTGTTGACTTTAACAACGAACTTTCCACTTTCAAGACTGTAACCATCATTCATTTTTTCCCAGAATACCTTATAAACAAGCTTATCTTGATTTTAACCCATCAGTGTTATGTTCAGTTAGAAAGACTAAATATTCTCAAAACCATTATAACCTACTAGAAATATGTCATAGTCATAACTTTTGAGAAACTCTTCATGCTGACTTAAAATCAACCAATAAGTTCATTGTTGTTTTCTAAGGATTTCAAAGAAACGAATCTGGTAGGAATGCTTCAATAATCATCAACATATCATGCTTCGAAATTCTTAATGCTTCTCATTCTACACCATCGAGGCAAAAGGTCTTGATGTAGTCTATTAGGAATACATTCCAATTAAATGACTAGTACTATCCAAGCTCATTACTGAGGCGTTCCCTTGAGTAATTGTCAAGTAAATAACACAACACTCAAACCCTCTAGAGTTTAAGTGAACGTCAGTCTACATTATTCAAAATGGATCATTTTCCAACATATCACCATATCGAGACTTACTTGCCTCAAAATCCTGGTCAACATTATTACCATCTATCCAGGACTTGCCAACTCAATGAGAAACAAGCCTAGATTAAATCCATTGTTTCATTAACCAAGAGTTGCTCAATCCTCATTAGATTAATGTGACTTGTCAACATCTTATCCTCCAAACTAGATTTGCACTCTCAATTAGGAACCAGTCCAAACTAAGTCCAATGTTCCACCATACATGAAATGCTTATTCTGTTTGAGACTGATGTGACCTGGTCTCAGATATCACTGATATGTAAGATTCATATTTTGAGAAGAAAATACATTTTATTTTGAACGCATAAAAACAATATTCATTGGAAGTTTTTTGGAGACAATTAATGATATAGAGAGTTACTAATTAATCCATGATGGATACTACCATTATTATCAATGATAGAAACTTCACTATCAAAATAACTAAATATCCATCATATATTGGAAACTGAAAATAAGTTCCATGATAAGCTCGTATTATGCCTCACTTATCACATTGTTTTCTTATTTTTTTCTTGCATTTACTTGAGTTTTTAGTTAATAATCGACCACGAACTATTTATGGGGGATATTACATTTGTCGTGCTTAGATTTTGTAGGTTTGAGGCCAAAACAAATGATAACCCGTACCGAAAGCAATTGATATTCAAAGAAACAGTCACTAATTCTTCCACACGTGGAATCTAAGCTAATGGATCATGGAAATAGAAAGGTCTTTAAATTATCTTTCCAACGCAACTGGAATCGGGTTAATCGTAGTTTGGGAGCACAAGTTATGGCCAAAACCGTGAGACAGCAGAAGGAGTCAAAGGAAGGGACTTCTGGCGACACAGAAGCCTCTGTATCGATTGACAGGGCCCCTGTCGATCGACACCGAGGTGTGTCGATCAAAATGCAACCCGTCGATTGACACGGACGCTGGAAAGGCAAATTTTTGCCCAATTTGGTGATATTTCCTTCCCAAGCCATTACCTTTTTAAGATTTAATTTCTCCCCTATAAATAGGACCTTATAAGCTCGAAAATTAGGTCTCTTTATCATTATTTTTCAGAATTAAACTCTTTAATTACCAGTACTCTTTATTTTTATTGTTGCTTTGGATTTGAGACATTCAAGTACTTCAAGGTTCCTATTTCTTTAATGATTCAAGTAAGTTATTTTATATTTATTTCAATGTGTGATTTTGATATGTGAGGCTAAAACCCCTAATAGGTTCTAAGGTTTTCTCCATCCTTTTTTGGAATGTGTTAATTCGGTTAATTCCAAACCCTAATTAGCTTGGTTCAAATTCTATGATTTTGATTTTAAAATCTATTTTTAATTGAAGGATCGAGAGATGAGAATTGGATTAGGTTTATAGTTATTAATTAGTGACCAAGAAGAGATAATTAATAACAGGAAAATAGAATTTTGATACAATTGTTTTCTGTCTCAAAAGGAAGAATCAGTTGTAGGGTTTTCAAATCTGTATTTATAATGAGATTGATTAACTTGTGTTTTTGAGACCGAGAGGAGATAATCACTAGTTAATCTAGGTTTTAATTGTCTAACCAAGGGGTTAATTCCACAATATCATATTTCCCACCTTAGAAATTATTTTGGGTTTGGATTGATTATTTATGCATGTTGAATTCGATTGGTTGATACCCCTGGAATATGTGCTTTTTATTTATTGAATTTTATTCCCAAGTTATTTTCTATTTTGAAACCAAAACCCTATTCAAATTTGGATTTGCTCATACAGCGAATAGCTAAACTATGCCAGTACATGAAATAATTTCATTGCACTATCCATGTGGGTTTGACATTCCTTTAGGTTTATAAATTTATTTGCATCGCTATATTATAATAAATATGTAATTTTTACAGTGATCAAATTTGTGCCGTTGCCGGGGAAATTCTAATTTTATTTTGTTATTGGACTGTTTTGATAATTTATGGCTTGAGTTTTTAATTTCTGTTCGCATGCGTGTGTGTGCAATTTTTGCTTCTGTTTCGATCGAAGAGCCTCTGCCGATCGACACAGAAGTAGCATTCGTGTTGATCGACAGTCACCCTGTCAGTCGACACAGAGACTAATTCCCTACCTTGTGTTTTCTTTTAAGGTGCATGAACATAAGAGCTCGGGGCAAGAAACTTGAAGCATTTAACCCAGAAATTGAAGCCACTCGTAGGAGAAATAAAAGCAAAGGAAATAACAAGGAAAGAGAGGCAGATATGGAGCACCCACCAGAAGCACCACTTCAAAACATGACTCCCGAAGAGCGAAGACAATTCGTGGATGAGGTCCGACAACTCAGGGAGCAACTCCAAGCAGCACAACCAATTTAAGCAGAGCAAGCTGCCAGACTGGCAGCCATGAACAATGGAGGAAACCCTAAGAGGCAAATTGTGGTACCCCAAAGATACGTACTTGATCGCTTCCTGCCACTAAGAGAGGAGCCGCGATTCCAAGTTGTCATTGATGCCAACAACTTCGAGCTGAAGACATGCCTGATTCAGATGGCACAGCAGAACCAGTATGCAGGGAAGGCCATTGAAGACCTGTACGCGCATCTCTCTCAATTTATTGAGGTGTGCGATACGGTGAAGCAGAACAGAGAGCCCTAGGACACAATCAGGATGCGCCTCTTCTCATTCTCAATTCGCGATGAGGCCTGGTCATGGTTCGCTAGCTTGGACAAGAGCAAGATCGCCACATGGGCACAGCTTCGAGCAGAATTTCTCACCAACTTCTTCCCGCCCAGTGTCATCATGACGAGGAAGTCCAACACCACTCACTTCAGTAAGAAGTATGACGAGACCCTCCATGAAGCTTGAAAGAGGTACAAGGAGCTGTTGGAGATGTGTCCCGGCCATGGGATCGATCTTGAGATGCAGATGTGCCACTTTTATGAGGAAGTGATCCCTCACATGAAGGAGTTGGTGGATGCCTCAGCTGGAGGCATTCTCATGAAGAAAAGTGGAGTTGAACATGGCCCTCAACAGCCATCAATGGCCTACTGAAATGTAGAAAGCAGTCAAGTCAGTGACCACTACTCCAAAAATTGATGTGGTGGCAGAAGTAAAGAAGTTTAGAGAAGAGTTCGCCAAGTTGGAAGCCGGTAGAGCCTCGGTAGCAGCTGTTTCAGATCCCAACACAACCATTGTTCCCGTTGAGGCCGACTACATCTACCGAGGAGGCAGTTTGAGCACCTCCAATACCGCTGAAGTGAATTACACCAATGGAGGTTACAATAACAACTACCGAGCCAACAATCAGGGGTACAATTACAGTGCTAAAATTCATCTTGGTTTTTCTTACTCTAATCCTTATGCAGCTGAGAATCCTCCACCCGGATTTAGTATTGGAGTCAGGGGAGAGATTGTGGAAAAGAAGAGGTCCGTGCTGGAGGAGACACTTGACAAGTTCATCAAAAGCTCGACAATAAGTTTGGCAAGGTGGAAACTGAAGTGAAGAACATGTCCACTCACATGCAGCATATGATGAAGCGCCTTCAGATGCTCGACACATAGCTCATTCAGATTGCTACTACTTTGAGCAATCAACACAAGTTAGGTCAGCTCCCCAACACCACAGATGTCAATCCAGACAAGGCGAAACAAGTTAATGCCATTTCTTTGAGGTCTGGAACGAGGTACGATGGTCCTAGCATGCCCGAGGATGATTTTTGGGCTGAAGAAGAGAAAATTCCTGCAGAAGATGCCTCAATTTTGACCGACACAGGTTCTGTGTCGGTCAACACAAAGGATAGGCAAAGAAGCAGCGGTCGACAGACAGGCCAATTGACTGACAGGGGGGATGCAACTATGTCGATCGACACGCCCCCTATCGATCGACATGCAGGACAGAGAGGAGCGGTCAACAGGCAGGCAGCTCGATCAACACAGGGGCCACATGGAGCTAAAAATTCGAAGAAAAAAGGTTATCCAACTCCTCCGATGCCCTTCCCTCAAAGGTTTGCCAAAAAGAAGGAGGACTCAATGTTTGCTCGATTCATTGAGAATCTCAAGAAGTTCAACATCAACATTCCTTCGATCGAGGCTTTCCGTGAGATTCCCAGCTACATGAAGTTCTTGAGGAAGCTAATGACAGAGAAAAAGCCAGTAATAGAAGATCAAACTATTTCTATTCATGAGCAGTGTAGTCTTCTTTTGCAGAAACAGGTTCCAACAAAGAGGTCTGATCCGGGATGCTTCTCTATTCCGATCAAGATTGGGGGAAAGGAGTTTAGGAATGTCCTCTGCGACACAGGTGCAAGTATCAATTTGATGCCCTACTCGGTGTACAAAAAGTTGAAGATTGGCGAGATGAGGCCAACCATTGATTTCTCGACCAAGGGGAGTAGTTGAGGATGTTTCTATTAGAGTAGGACATCTTATTTTTCCTGCTGATTTTGTTGTCTTGGAAGTGCAAGAAGTGCAAGGGATGCCTCTGATACTTGGAAGGGAATTCTTGAGGACAAGTGGTGCATTGATTGACTATCGAAATGGAGAGATTACACTTTGAGGAAATGATGAGACAATCACCTTTGTGATCGATAAGAGTTGAAGGAAGCAGCTTTCTATAACATCTCTACCATTGAGGAAGATGAAGAAGTCGCCAAGATCGAATGGGATTAAGGAAACGAGATGGAAAAATTGCCAATTACACTATTTTCTTTCGAGCTCACCACTGTTATTCGTGATCAGATGGTTTACATGATCGATGCTAGGGGGCGGCGAGTCTAGACCCGACCTCCTTGGTGAAGGATATGCATCGTCGAGCCACGACGATAACCAAGGCACTTGATGGGAGGTAACCCATTATTTCAAATTATTTCCTTTCTATTTTTCATTGATTTTTCGTGTGTTTGTTTCTGTTTTCTCTTATTATTTTTTTAAAAAACTGGAGCTCTATTTCGATCAACACGTAGGATGTCGATCGACACAAAGGCGATCGATGGAGCACACTTCGACCCACCATTCCGGTCGACAGGAAGGCTTTGTGTTGATCGACAGGCCCCCTGCCGATCAACACAGAGTGCTAGCAGCCAGCAGTTTTCATCTTTAGGGTTTAGGGTTGGTGTCTGAGACCAACATTGAGGGATAAAAAGTTGGTGTCTGAGACCAACATTGAGGTATAGTTTCACTCCTAGTCTAATTTTCATACTTATTCCCTTTGTTAATTGAATAAGTTTGGGGGGAGGAGGACTTGGAGTTGAAACTATTTCTTCCCTTTTACTTTATGCTTTCGGTTTGTTTAAATTTATGCATTTATGCCTAGTTTAAAAAATTTTGCATGATTTTGTTGCATTGATTGAATAAATTGTGACTTTCTGAGAAGATTTGCGTAGCTATGAGATAACCCTAACAAGAATGCAAGATTCAAATTGATTGAGTTGATTATGCACTGATTGTGATAGTGGTTGAGTATGCGTATGAGTGTAGAAAACCACATGATTACTTGTTTTGAAACTTACAAAGGCATGATGTTTGATGATGATTTGATGATTACTGTGGAAGATAAATTGTCCCAAGTGTGAGAATTGAACTTTAAATTCGATTGTGAGTGTGTCTGCATTATTGAGTATCTCTAGAACTTGCTTTGCTTCTTTTTCAAGATTGCTAAGTGTGCACAGGTTTAGGAAATGATTTTAATGCCATCTTTGTTTAGCATATTTATCCCATACACTGTCCTAATTGAATACTTATCCCTAGTTACCCCTTTTTGAGCCTATGTATTCTTCTTTCTTTGTCTATGAGTTGGAAAAAGGATAGGGAAATCAACTTTTGTCTATGAGAGTGGGTTGGGAGTCGTTGGAGTAAAGATAAGACATTGTTAGAAGGGTGAAAACAAAAGAAAAGGTTGGGCTCTAGAAAAATGAATTTATATATATATATATATATATATGTGTGTGTGTGTGTGTGTGTGTGCTATTAATCCTTATAAGCTCAAATGTTTAAACAAAATTATTAAGAGCATAAATGGATGTGTGAAAGAAAAAAGGAGAAGAAGAAAAAGAGAATAAAAGAGCCTTGGTTGATGTTGAATATTATAGGATAAGGGTGGATATCAATAGATAGTGGTTTAGATTAGTTGGGGATGATCAACTCAATTGATTTTAGTCACTTGGCCAAATATTTTCATACCTTTCACTAAAATTCTACATTACAACCTTGAATAAAGTCCTTTCTGATCTTAGACTTGTGTGCACATATTTGCAGTGGATATTTAGAATATTTGCAAGCCTATGGTAGAACTTGATTTGCATGACTTGTGTGATCTCATATTATCCTAACACTTGAGCGAATGAGTGAAAACACTTCCCTTTTGAGTTTTCCATGGTTTAAAAATTTTCTGATTCTTACAAAGTGTTGATGGTTTGTGGATTTACGAGTTTGATTGTGATGAATCTTGTAGGCATTGCACATCTCTTCTACTTGAACTTTTGATTCATTCTTTTGTTGATTGAGGAAATCAAGTGTTTAAGTTTAGGCGGGTTGATAAGCTCGTATTTTGCCTCACTTATCACATTGTTTTTTTATTTATTTTTTGCATTTACTTGAGTTTTAGTTAATAATCAATCATGAACTATTTATAGAGGATATTACGCTTATCATGCTCAAATTTTGTAGGTTTGAGGCCAAAATTAATGAAAACCCGTCTTAAAAGTAGTTGATGTTCAAAAAATCATTCACGAATTCTTCTACACGTGGAATCTGAGCTAATGGAGCATGAAAATAGAAATATCTTTAAATTAGATTTCCAACACAACTGGAATCGGGTCAATCAGAGTTTGGGAGCACAAGTTATGGCCATAACCGTGAGACTGCGCTGAAGGAGTCAAAGGAAGGGATTTCTTGCAACACAGAAGCCTCTGTATCGATTGACAGGGCCCCTGTTGATCGACACATAGGTATATCGATCGAAATTCAACCCGTCGATGTTTTGATGTGTCAAATATGTATACCAAAGTCTAGGCCTTAGAGTTATTACCTCAAGTATTCCTTGTATAGGATGATCGAATTGTAATAATCCAGGAGAAGAAAACTGTCAAAAATCGTGGAACAATTTTTGAAGTGGAAGATGTCCAGACAAGAAAACTGTCAACAATAACGAACAAGGAAAACTGTGCAGACAGTTTTTCAACTGTCAAGGATCGTATAGCAAGAAAACTGTGGACACAATTTTCATAAGGAAACTGTCGAGAGGCGCTCACATTTTCAGACCTGGATAGTTTCACCTCAAAGGAAGACGTGAAAAACAAGATGCCAAGAATTGAAGAGTCAATGATGAGAGACGAAGATACACTCAGTTATGAGTGAAGTACAATGTTGTTCGGCGTTTGACACAACAGGTACAAACTGACCCTGCAAAAAGCATAGCAGTGATTCAGAAAAGGCAAAGGAGCAGGTCTACTTTACAGAGAAGGACGAACACTGATTGGACTTCCTTCGAAATATCTCTACCGGCTATTTTCAAATCTAGAACTATAAATAACAGGAGGATCAGAGACAAACATATCTGATCGAGCACTTAAAAACCTTGTCGTCACTCTGCCGAATTTAAAGCTCAAAGCATTAAAATCTCTCTAGCAAGAAAGCCTTAACTTCGTGATCATTTATTGAACACGAGGCATTATTGTTTAAGGAATCTTCAGAGATTCACCGTGTCACCTTTGTGTACACGAGGATTAAGTCTTTCAACTTAGTCTACTCTCTTGATGTTCTTACTTTTCAAGTGAGAATACAACAACCTGATTCTCTAAGGAGACCAGGTTATTACGGGCTTTTGCCAACTAGTGTAGTTCTAGGAAGAACACAACCATCCACCCCCCGGAAAAGGAGAAGGGAGGTTTGTCCTCAATCAGTTTCCGACGACTGCCAGTTCTGAGAAGACTTCAAGGTGCCACCTGGCTTCGAGGAACTGAAGAATGAGTGAACAACAACTACCTGGGCGAGTGATCCAGTTTGCTGTGGATGGTGGTTTCTACAGAATTTGGCTATAGATTGTGAGGATTGTATCTTCTTCACTTAGTGAATTACCAGATTAATTTCCGAAGAGTGGACGTAGGACTTAAGGCTCTGAACCACTATAAATATCCTGCATCATTTACAGTTTTATTTACTTTATGCACCCTATAGTTTTCAATTGTGTTTTGAAACCTTCAACATATCTCTAAAAGTGTTGAAGTGTATAACTGTTAACTGCAGATAACTGTAAATTGATTACCTAAAACTGTTGGCTAACACAAACTGTCGTTTTAAAAATGTTGATTAAAACTGAGTCGCTAGTTTGAAACTGAATTGCCTTTGTCAAGAGTGCAACTAACTGTTCTTATACTTCCGCTGCACATTATACGTACTCTGTCTGGGACCAATAAGTGGTATCAGAGAAGGTCGGTCTTTCTAGATTGTCCTGTTTTGAGTCGCTTAAGACCAGATCCATATTTCTTTGCACTCTTAATTGTTTGTTAAGTGTGATTAGCGAGCATGTTATCTTAAGATAATTATGAATTATCTAAGCCTTCCCAAGTACAACCCGGAGAAGTTCAAGGTACGAAAGAAGAGGTGTCTCATCCAACTGAGAGCTCAGCATCCAGAGATGGATGAAGTTTTGAAGAACGGACCTTTGAAGATCCAGAATATTGATATCCAGCTCGTAGGAGAAGATGGCCCAGGTGGTTTCCAAATGGTAGATAAGCCACTGGAAGAATGGACACTTGAAGACAAGAAACGTCATCCGCTGGACCCCATCGCTCAAGAAATGATTATGCGATCTCTCCCAGAATCTCTAATGGACGAAGCCATAGAGAAAAATAGTGCTAAAGAGTTTTGGGATTGGATCAACGAGCTTACCTGGGAAACTGAAGTGATGAAGCAAAATAAGAAACAAATGTGCATCGACAAATATGAATCCTTCCAGATGCTGCCTGGTGAAATGATCAAATCGATGGAAGTAAGGTTTAACGCCATTGTCAGCGAAATGAAAAATCTTGGAAGAGAAGTAAAGGTGGCTGACATGAATGCCAAAATTCTTTCGAGAATGCCGAAGGAAGATTAGTTTGTCAAAACCACCAGTTTAAAGACCTTGGATCTCTCGAAGATGTAAACCGAAGAGTTGTTCGCCGAACTTCAAGCCCATGAATGAGATATTCAGATGGTGAACAAAAATGAAGCAGTTAGAACTCCCAACTCAACAGCTGATGGTGATACTGCATTCTTCTTGATGAGAGACTCCCCAAGGCGACCGAAGAGGCCAGTTCAGTTCAAGAAAACCGCCTACCAATCCTCACCAGCGAAGGATACCACCACCTTAGTTCAGAAGAAGGAAACTGAACTGTCAGTTGCCAAACTGGAAGAAGAGATGAGGAACCTGGCCGTACTTCTCGAGAAGGTCAAAGGAAAAGGGAAGGAAGTTCAGTCCAGTGAGCAAGGGTTCACAAAGAGAGAGCTACGCACATGCTACGAATGCAACTCTCCAGATCACCTGAAGTACCAATGCCCTCTAGTTTCTCAGGAGGAAAGAGGCAGACTGAAGAAGGCGTTTGAAAGAAGAGCATCTAAAGCTGTGGCCCAAGCAATGCTCACAAGAACTGAAGTGCCAGACGTGCCAGATCATGATTATGGCTATTACACATCTGAGGATGAGAATGATGAGGAAGCACTCCTTGCCTTTATGACAGCAATTGATGGAGATGTTACCGACGAAGAAGACAGCGCCTCAAACTGCGAAATAGTGGTAACAACTCATCTACCGTTATCTCTTGCATCTACATGTTTTGAAGAAAACTCTGAATTTTGTCGCTCATATTCAGAAGATGTTTCTCTTGAAAACATTATTAAAGAGGTAGAAAAATTCCATGAGATTAAAGATGCATTAGTTAGTGAAAATGCCTAACTGAAATAAGAGATTTCAGTTTTGATCGATGAAGTCGCAAAGACGAGGTCAATCTGTGAGGGTTTTGAAAAACTTAAGGAACAACATTCAAAACTCCTTAAAGATTTTGAAAATATTTCAAAAGAATGTGATTCCTTGAAGAAAATTGAGTTTTTCAAATGCGAATGCACTTTCAAAAAGAGCTCAAGAAAATTAGAATAAATTTTGAATGCCAAAAACAATCATCTGATATATATGGAATTGGATTTTGGAGCATCAAAATGAAAAAGTTTTAAGCGAACATTCATCCACTTCTAGGACTAAGAAAACAATTTTTAGGCTCTGTCAAAGCCAAACTTAGTCCAAGTCATGTGTTGGAGAAAGGAAATGTAAAGTCCAAAGAGCCAGTTAAGCAAAATGTCAAGACCAAATGTTGGTCAAAAACTGACTCGAAACTGGCACCTCGACAGGAAGCTCACACAACTCGTAAACTGTATAAACCAACTATCGAGAGGAAAGCTGACTTTTCTTCAAAATTGGATAAGCGTAATGTTCCATATGCAAGGATTCCAGTTTTACCAACAAGAACGACCGAGCAACATGTAAAGGTTGCAGGGAAGTCAGTTCGACAACTGGATAGATATTCGAGAGGTTATGATAGAACTCAGTTCTATCATAACAGTTATCCGAATAGGGGAACACCTATTCAAGGCCTGAGTTAAGACATTTTTACTCTCAAAAGACTGTGATGGCTAAACACCCGAGAACAGTTTCTCGAGACTCTTTCCAGAACAACAGTTTCTAAAAGAGTTCACGCACCACAACCTTTCCTAACATGCATTCAAACAACATACATTATTTTATAAGAAAGGATAATTAATCACTAAAGAGTGAGTCAGTTTCACGAACTATAAAAGTGAAACAGGTCTGGATACCAAAAGGATGGATCCAGAGAATTGACTTTGTAGGACCCGAAAGAATGCTATCTTGTAGGGACAAAGTTCTCAGAAGAAAGCAAGATCATGGATCTTGGATAGCGGGTGCTCAACACACATGACAGGAGAGATGGATCTTCTCAAGAATCTCGTGATGTGCAGAGGACCGTCTGTCACTTTTGGGAACAAAGCCAAGGGTAGGGTAGTTGGAAAAGGATGCGTGGATCACAATGTAATCATCATTCAGAACGTGTCCTTAGTCACCAACCTAAAGCACAAACTACTTAGCATAAACCAGTTGAGCGAGAGTGGCTACGTTGTCAATTTTGAAGAATCAGAGTGCCACATCATAGACAAGCTGACCAACGAGACCAAGATCAGAGGAATCAGAAAAAGGAGGTCTTTACATTGTAGACTGGTCCAGTGGAGAACAGGGAACTTGCCTTCTGGCGCACAGTTCCTCAGATGGAGTAAACTAGTTGTGGCACAAAAGATTAAGTCATTTGAACTTCAACTCGATCAGACATTTTGCAAAACATAATTTAGTTGAAGGACTACCCTAGAAGAAGTTCCAAAAGGAAGGAGTCTGCAAAGCTTGCCAGCTCGGGAAAAAAATAAGAGCCTCGTTCAAGAACAGGCCGGTTACAGCAAGCAATGACCGGATCTTGGAACTGCTCCACATGGATCTGTTTGGTCCAGTTACTCTGCCCACAAATGGAGGAAGAAAGTATACATTAGTAGTTGTTGATGACTACTCAAGATATACGTGGGTGGTGCTGCTCAAGTCCAAAGACGAAGTCAAAATTCAGCTGCCAGAACTGATTACTCGTCTTCAGAATGACAAAGGGGTGACAGTTAAGAGGATAAGGTCCGATAATGGAACATAATTTTGCAATGGACCCCTAATGGACTTCTGCGCTGAAATTGGAATCAGGCATGAGAAGTCTACTCCAAAAACTTCTCAATAAAATAGCCTTTCTGAGCGGAGGAATCGGACACTCAAAGAAGTAGTGAGGACCATGATGGCCGAGATCGACCTTGGAAAAAGATTTTGGGGAGAAGCCTTGATGACAGCATGCTACACGCAGAATCAAAGTGCATTCAACACGAGGCTGCATAAGACTCCCTATGAAATCTACAATAGTCGTAAGCCTTCTATAGCTCATCTTCGTGCTTTCGGTTCTCCATGTTATATTCCCAACAATGGAAAGTCTAAATTGAATACCTTCAGCCCTAAGGCTGATGAAGGTGTGTTCCTTGGATATGGACATCCTTCATATAAGGGATATATGATTTCAATAAGACAATCGAGCTTGTGGAAATAACATGTCATATTTTTTTTGATGAAGCTACTCTAGTACGCAGGACACTTCAAGAACTGGGTTTGGAAAATCATGAGATCAGAATGCCAATGAGGAACCTAGAACTGATCTTGATCATAATCAAACAGTTCCTCTAACTAGATCTATGCATGATGATCCTTAGACTCCAGTTGCCTCGGCTAAACCCCAAGCAGTCGAGAGGGCCAATGATGCTAACGTCATTGTTGAGGCCTTAAAGTTCATTAATATAGAAGATCATGATGAAGAGAAGCCCCCTGAAGCTAACACAACGGTTTTGGAAGCAGAGCAACCTGATACCAAGGAAGTCAACCTTGAGGCCGTTGAGGAAGCAACTCCAACTAACGAGCCAGTTGCAGTTCAGAATCCATATGCTGCTCAGAATGCAGTTCCAGAACAAGGAGATGCAACAGTTCTAGAACTTGGAGGCGAACCACCTCATCTGGAACCTCCAGCAGTTTCTGAGACTCCAGTTGCTCCCGCTGAAGCCATACCTGTGATGAAGCCTAGTTGGCTAAGAGATCATCCTATTGATGCCATCCTGGATTATATTGGAAATCCTGTTCGAACCAGACAGGGCACTGCATTGATTTCTTGTTTCATATCACAGATCGATTCTGTGAAGATTGTTGAAGCTCTTCAATCAATAGATTGGATTAATGCAATGCAAGAGAAACTAGGAGAGTTCACTCGCAAC
Source organism: Plectranthus barbatus (assembly GCA_026898455.1). Lineage (NCBI taxonomy): Eukaryota > Viridiplantae > Streptophyta > Magnoliopsida > Lamiales > Lamiaceae > Plectranthus > Plectranthus barbatus. The sequence continues at coordinate 170,994 of JAPKLW010000910.1, read as the reverse complement.
AACGTGTGGTATCTAGTGGAAAGACCTACACATCAATCCGTGATCGGTACCAAGTGGGTCTTCAAGAACAAACAAGATGAGACCATTACCATCGTTAGAAACTAAGAAAGATTGGTTTCCAAGAGGTACGCACAATGCGAAGGGATAAACTTCGATGAGACATTCGCACCAGTTGCAAGTCTGGAAGCTATTCGTCTATTCTTGGCATATGCAGCTTATCACAACTTCACAGTTCTTCAAATGGATGTGAAGAGTGCCTTCCTTAATGGTGAATTAAAAGAAGAGGTCTACGTCGAACAGCCCCCAGGTTTCAAGCAAGGAAGCCAAGTCTACAAGCTAAGGAAAGCTTTGTATGGCTTGAAGCAAGCATCTAGAGCATGGTATGAAACCCTTTCCTAGTTTCTGCTCAAGAATGAATTTGAAAAGGGTGCAATCGACCGAACCCTGTTCAAGATAAAGGATGGACAGGACATCCTGCTTGTTCAAATCTACGTAGACGATATTATCTTCAGCAGCAAAAACACCAAGCTATGTGAGAAGTTTGCCTAGTTGATGCATAATAAATTTCAAATGAGTATGATGGGCAAAATGACATATTTTCTTGGTTTGCAAGTTGATCAGTCTGATGAAGGGATTTTCATAAGTCAGAAGAAGTATGCTCAAGACTTGATCAACAAATTCTGTCCAGAGAAGACGAAGTCTCTAAGGATTCCTATGAGCACCAGTTCTCAGATTACTCTTGATGAAGAATAAGAACCTATCGATCCAACGGCTTATAGAGGGATTATTGGGTCATTACTGTATCTAACTGCCAGTAGACCAGATATTTCTTATGATGTGTGAGTGTGTGCAAGATGCCAGGTGAATCCTAAGAAGTCTCACATTTGAAGTGGAAGCCGTCCAGACGAGAAAATTATCAACAATAATGGACGAGGAAAAATGTGCAGAGTAACGGACATGAAAAACTATGCACACAGTTTTTCAACTGTCAAGGATCGTATAGCAAGAAAACTGTGGACACAGTTTTCATAAGGAAACTGTCGAGAGGCACTCACAGTTTCAGACCAGAATAGTTTTACGTCAAAGAAACATATGATAAGCAAGATGCCAATCACTCATAAAAGAGCATTGAAGAGTCAATGATAAGAGACGAAGATACACTCAGTTATGACTAAGTACAACGTTGTTCGGCGATGACACAACAAGTACAAACTGACCCTGCAAAAAGCATGGCAGTGATTCAAAAAAGGCAGAGGAGCAGGTCTACTTTACAGAAAAGGATGGACACTGATTGGACATCCTTCAAAATATCTCTACCGGCTATTTTCAAATCTCCAACTATAACTAGCAGGAGGATCAGAGACAAACATATGATCAAGCACTTAAAAACCTTGTCGTCACTCTGCTGAATTTAAATCTCAAAGCACTAAAAGCTCTCTAGCAAGAAAGCCTTAACTCCGTGGTTCATTTATTGAACACGAGACATTATTGTTTAAAGAATCTTCAGAGATTCACCGTGTGACCTTTGTGTACACGAGGATTAAGTCTTTCAACTTAGTCTACTCTCTTGGTGTTTACATTTCAAGTGAGAACACAACATCCTGATTCTCTAAGGAGACCAGGTAATCAAGGGCTTTTGCCAACCAGCGTACGTTCTGGGAAGAACTCAAGCATCCACCTACCGGAGAAGTAGAAGGAGAAGGGCGGTTTGTCCTCAATCCATTTCTGACGATTGCCAATTTTGAGAAGACTTCAAGGTGCCACCTGGCTTCGAGGAACTGAAGAAGGAGTGAAGAACAATTACCTGGGCGAGTGATCCAGTTTGCTGTGGACGGTGGTTTCTACAGCATTTGGCTATAGATCGTGAGGATTGTATCCTCATCACTTAGTGAATTACCGAATTAATTTTCTAAGAGTGGACGTAGGACTTAAGGCTCCGAACCACTATCAATATCCTGCATCATTTACAATTTTATTTACTTTACGCACCCTGCAGTTTTCAATTGTGTTTTGAAACCTTCAACATTTCTCTAAAGTGTTGAAGTGTATAACTGTTAACTGCATATAACTGTAAACTGGATACCTAAAATTGCTGGCTAAGGCAAACGGTCGTTTAAAAACTGTTGATTAAAATTGAGTCGCTAGTTTGAAATTGAACTGCCTGCATCAAGAATGCAACTAACTGTTCTTATAGTTCCGTTGTACATTATACGTACTCTGATCTGGGACCAACAATTTAACCTAACTTATATATATTATCACCACTACCAATAAGGTAGCAATAGTCATCTAAACACGCGTCAGATATGTATTCATTATATAATAAAACATGATTCACAGATACTGCTTCGACTACTCATAAAGTAAGAGTATCAGTTATACTTGCAAGTGACATACCTTGTCCTTGGTGTCAAACACCGGACATTTTTTTTCTTTTCAATGTCCTACCTTGCTTACCTAAAACACTTGTGTAAGGATTTTTATTATAGAAATCCTTCCTTACTTTTTGTTGTTTTGGTGGGTCAAAGATTGTAAGCCATCTTAGTATGTTTTTCAGTTTCTAGAGTTCTAAACTGTAATCCTTGTATAACATTAATTGAGTTGTAATAGAACTTAGGCTGAAGACCGAGCAAAGGAGAATGCTCTAGAACTGACAACAAGCACACCTTGAAACTTGATTTTCATCAAGTACAGCCTTGACTAGAATTGAATTGGAGCACTCAGTTTAAGGTCCATCCATACTGACCAGGAGAAGTCCGTATGAGGGCTTTCCTGAACTGACTAGGAGAAGTCAGTATGAGGGTTTTCCATACTGATAAGGAGAAATAAGTATGAGGGTGTTTTATATACTGATTGTGGACAATCAGTATGAGGGTCTACCATACTGACCTTGGGAAGTCAGTATGAGGGCTAAGTTGTATTGACCTTGGAAAGTTAGTATAAGAGCCTCTACCTTTAAAGTTTGAGCTATTCGAAAGATATCGAAGCTCAGTTAGACTAAAGCATACATATATGCCCAAGTGCAAGTCAGTACAAGGATATCCAAACTGGGATTCCTCGAGCTGAAAAGAAGTCTGACATAAAGTTAGTGTATAGTACACTGATGCGGCAAAGCTGAGCAAAAAAGAGACCTAAGGTATGGGCTACGATTGGACAATATAATCCATGAGTCTAGCGTCTGGATTTATGTGTCTAACGGATAGAAATTCAAAATTCCAAAGGTTCTCCTCTATATAAAGGCTAGCCTTTCAACCTTAAACGGTTACGAAATCTTAAAGTCTTCACAAGACAATAGGCATTCTACTGGGCCATCTCTCTGCAAAAACTCTTTGAGTTTCTGTATTTTCTAACACGAGACTTGAGTCTCCGACCCAAGTAACCCACCGTGCTAACTTCTCCTAGCACGAGGCTGAAGCTCTTAAGTTGATGCTCTTCTTTAGTGAATATATCTTTCTGAGATATATTCATAGCAATCAGTTTCCTAGTCTGGGATTTTGATTATCATGGGCGTATGCCAACCACCTGAGTTCTGGGAAGAACAATAAACACCGAACCACTGGGACGAAAGATGCGGGGTGCCGTCCTCATTTTAACCTGAAGATTGAGTCTGCAAGGAGTCCTAGGTGAGTGCCACAGCTGACCGAAGGACAGAGGCGCCGAAAGGCTATGTATATATCGTTAGGAGGCTTGTATTTACTCAGTGAATTATCCGGACCTTGGGTCTGAAGAGTGGATGTAGGATATTGAGATCCGAACCACTATGAATCTTGTGTGTTCTTTACAGCTTTATTTACATTCTTTATCTATTTTTTTTGTTTCACAAACTGACTTTTGAAACCTTCAATACTTCCAAGTATTGAACTGTATATGCTGTGAAACTGACTTAACCAGAACATACCTAAGCTTAAGTCTTCTACACACAAAACTGACTTTACTCTGTTTTTATCAAACCAGTGGAACTGTCATTATTTACTTCCGCTGCATATTTAGACCTTCCACTGCACAATTTTGCACTCTAATTTCGGGACCAAGAAGTGGTATCACATGCCAAGGTTCTTACAGACTAAGATGTTGAGTCACTTAAGACCAGATCTCTGTTTTTCTGCACTTGGTTCTGTTTGTTTGTTTTGAAGCTTAGGTACGCCGAGATGTCACATATTTCAAAGCTTCCAAAGTATTCATCAGAAAACTTTGAGATATGGAAGATGCGATTGTTGATTATACTGAAGAATGTCCACCCAGAGATGGCAGAGGTTCTATCTACAGGACCACTGAAGATCACCAAGGTGAATACTCAGCTCGGAGGAGCAGAAGGTTAGGAGATAGTGGAGAAGCCTTATGCAGAGTGGACGAGTGACAACATAGTTCATTTTCAGCTGAATTCGGTGGCCATGGAGCTCATCACTAGTTGTTGAAGCTCTCGAGCACAACAATGCTAAAAAGATGTGGGAATTTCTTGGCACACTCAACCAAGAAACAACTCAGATGAAGCGGAACAAGTTTCAAAACTGTGAAGATAATTATTTATCTTTCCAAATGTTTCCTGGTGAAAATGTCAAATCAATGGAAGCCAGATTCAATGCTATTATCCGCAAGCTGAAAAACTTAGGGAGAACCTATGAGATTGAAGATATAAATGCAAAAATTCTCTCCAAGATGCCCAAGGAGGACTGGTTCGTCAAAGCCACCAGCTTGAAGGATAAGGATCTCTCCAAGATGACGATCAAGGATGTGTTTGCCCAGCTCCAAGCCTATGAATGGGATATCCAAATGGCGAACAAGAATGAAGCAGTGCGAAGTGTCAGCACAAATCCAGAAGAAGATGCTGCCTTTTTCGCAAAAAGGGAGTTCAAGAGAAGGCCTCAAAAGCCTTACCAAGCTGACAGATCTTCTGGACAGGCGTCCACTTCAAAGTCAGCACCCACACCTTTCTACCAGAAGGAGGAGGAGAGCTCAATTAAAGAGCTTGAGGAGCAGATGAGGAAGCTGACAAGACTTCTTGAGAAAGCCGAAGCCAAGAAGAAGGTTCACAGTCCAGTGAACTGAAGTTCATCGAAAGACCTCATAAAGCATGCTTTGAGTGTAACTCTCCAGATCATCTCAAGTATGAGTGCCCATTGGTTTCGAAGGAGGAAAAGGAGTGCTTGAAGAGGGTGTTCGAGAAGAAAGCTTCCAGAGCAGTTTCAATGACCATGCTCTCCAGAACTGAGATGTCAGACATCCCAAACAATGATGATGGCTACTACACATCAGATGATGAGGCAGTGGAGGAAGCTTTCCTGGTGCTGATGGCCAAGCTGGCAGAAGAGGAAGAAACTTCCCTAACTCAGTTTCTATTCCTATAGCATGCATAGAAGACAACTCTGAATCTTATTTCTCAATTCAGAGGATGTTATACTTGATACTTTAAATAGAGAATTTGCTAAATTTTATGAGTTAAAAAATGTCTTGGCTGGAGAAAATGCTTTACTAAAACTGAAAGTTTCGAAAATGACTGAGGAGATCTAAGGATCAAAGTCAGTAAGTGAAGAACTAGCCAAACTTAGAGAAGAACATTCTACTTTACTTGAATCTTTTAAATCTATTTCTAAAGAATGCGAATCTAAAAAACTGAAAATTGCTAGTGATCAAAAACTTATATGTTCACTTTATTTTAGCACTAGCAAAGTTTCAGAAGCTCTAAGTTTACAAAGACATTCTTTTGATAAGTCAGGACTAGGCTTCTCAGAAAATATTTTGAGCAATCATGCATCTACTTCTAAAACTAGGAATGTCTAGAACCTTCACTTTAGAAAGAATTCTAGTTTAGAAGTCAAGTTGTTAGGTAAAGGAGAGTAGGCAATATGGACATAGACTCCGTAGTGGCTAATCAGGATAGAAGGGGACAATCAGTTTTAAAACTTACTAAGATGCTCAAGTTTAGAAAAGGTTTGACTTATAAGTCAAATAAACCTGAGATGAAGCCCAGTATACCTAGGAAGTGGGTTAAGCAGAATCTTCCTAATGCAAGAAAACCCACCTCAGCAGCTAAAACTGGACTTTATAGAAAGTCAGTTTCATTTTTGGATTCTAGAAATCTGAGGTTCCTAACTTATAATTCGTATGAGAAGAGAACTTATCCGTATAAGAAGAATAACTATACAGGTCTGAGTCCAATCATATTTCTGTTTTCTGGACTAGGAAGACTGTACACTCCGGACTCAGTTTCCAAGAACCTAACCGAAACTCAGTTTCAAGGAAGTCAGTTTCTAGGAAGTTAGTACCTAGAAACTCAGTTTCACGAAACTCAGTTTCTAGCAAGGTCTCACACACTCACATTTTTCCTTCAAACATGTATAGAAACTGCATCAATTATCTAAAGAGGAAAAGAAAGGAAGAAGATGTTGTGACACCTAGGTTCAAGGTGAAGAAAGTATGGATTCCCAAAGGTTGGATCCATAAGAGTAACCTTGCAAGACCCGCAGAAACATGGGTACCTTTTATCTAACCTTATCTATTTTGCAGGTATAGGGTCACCAAGGTCAACTTAAAAGGAAGAAAAGAGCATGGATACTAGACAGTGGATGTTCAGCTCACATGGCCGGTGACAGTAATCTTCTCTCAAAACTGAGAATGTTAAGAGGACCACTTGTCAGTTTTGGAGATGATTCAAAAAGCAGAGTAATTGGGAAAGGATGTTTGGAATGCAATAGAATCATCATCAATAATGTATTCTTAGTCACCAACCTCAACTACAATCTGCTGAGTGTGAGTCAGCTTATCCAATTTGGATATAAGGTGACTTTTGCCGAAGAAGAATGCTGGATCAATGACAAAGACTCCAAAGAGACTGTGCTGAAAGGTGTGAAGAAAGGAAGTCTCTACTATGTGGATTGGGAGAGCGGAAAGCCTAACACATGCCTTGTCACAACAAGCTCATCCCAAGAAGGAGTCAATTGGCTATAGCATAAGAGACTTAGCCATCTGAATTTCAAGTCAATCAGACATCTTACCAAGCATAAGCTTGTGGAAGGCCTACCACAAGTCAATTTCAAGAAGGAAAAAGGTGTTTGCAGAACGTGCAAGATGGAAAAGCAAACCAAAGCATCGTTCAAGAATCAAACCATCACAGTAAGCATGGACAGGATCCTCGAGCTACTTCATATGGATCTGTTTGGACCAGTTAAGCCGCCTACCATTGGAGGAAAAAGATTCACTCTCGTTGTGCTAGATGAATACACGAGATATACTTGGCTAAGACTGCTCAAGAGCAAGGATGAAGTGAAGATTCAACTTCCAGAGCTCATCCTTCAAGTGCAAAACAACAAAGGAGTCACCATCAAAAGAATCTGATCTGACAATGGGACAGAGTTTTGCAACGGTCCACTGATGGACTTCTGTGCTGATGCTGGCATTGTGATTAGCTCGTATTTTGCCTCACTTATCACATTGTTTTCTTATTAGTTTCTTGCATTTACTTGAGTTTTTAGTTAATAATCGAGCATGAACTGTTTATAGGGGATATTATGCTTGTCATGGTCATATTTTGTAGGTTTGAGGCCAAAATCAATGGAAACCCGTACCGAAAGCAGTCGATGTTCAAAGGAACATTCACTAATTCTTCAACACGTGGAATCTGACCTATTGTAGCATGGAAACAGAAAGATCTTTGAGTTAGCTTTCCAACGCAACTAGAATCGGGTCAATCGGAGTTTGGAAGAACAAAATATGGCAAAAACCGTGAGACTGCGCAGAAGGAGTCGACAAAAGGAATCTCGGGCGACAGAGAGGTTTCTGTCTCGATCGACAGGGCCCCCGTCGATCAAGATAGAGGTCAAATTCTGGAAAATTGTGATTTGCAGCCTTGTCGATCGACAGGCATCCCGTCAATCGACAGGCGTGCCCCCGTCGATCGAGACAGAGGTTAAATTCTTGAAAATTGTGATTTGCAGCCTTGTCGATCGACAGGTATCCCGTCGATTGACAGGCTCGCCGGAAAGGCATATTTTTGCCCAATTTGGAGATTTTTTCTTCCCAAGCTATTACCTTTTGAAGATTTGATTTCTCCCCCTATAAATAAGACTTATATAGCTCGAAAATTGGGTCTTCTACACTTTAATTTTGTCTTTAATTTTCATCATTAAAATCTTTAAAATTCCAGTACTCTTTATTTTCCATTGTTGCTTTTGATTCAAGACATTAACGTTTAAGGTTCCTATTGCTTTAATGAATCAAGTAAGTTATTTTATGTTTATTGCAATGTCTATTTTAATTATGTTAGGCTAGAACCCTTAACAGGTTATAGGGTTTTCTCCATTCTTTTTGGCATGTGTTAATTCGATTAATTCCAAACCCTAATTAATTGGTTCAAATTCTATGGTTTTCAATCCAGAATCTATTTTCAATTGAAGGATCGAGATATGAAATTTTTTTAGGTTTATAGTTATTAATTTGAGACCGAGAGGAGATAATTGATAATAGGAAAATAGAATTTTTATATAATTGGTTTCTGTCTCAAAAGGAAGAATCAATTGTATGGTTTTTTAATCTGTATCTTTATTGGGATTGACTAGTTTGTGTTATTGAGACCGAGAGGTAAAATTCACTTTCTAGTAATCTAGGTTTTAATTGCCCAACAAAGGAATTAATTCCAAAATAACAGATTTCCCACCTTAATAATTATTTTGGGTTTGGATTGATTGTTCATGCATGTTGGATTGGATTGGTTGATTTCCCTAGAATCTGTGCTTTTTATTATTGAATTTTATTCCAAAGATTAATTTTCTATTTTGAAAAACAAAACCCTCTTCTAAAAATTGGTTCACTCTAACAAAGAATTGATAAACTGTGTCCAGTACATGAGATGACTTCGTTGCACTATTCCTGTGGGTTGGACTAGCCTTCGGGTTATTATAAATTTATTTGCTGCTGTATTCTACAGTTATCAAATTGGCGTCGTTGCCGGGGATAGTCAGATTTTGTCTTGTTATTGGATTGTTTTGATATTTTCTGGATTTAGTTTTTAATTTCTGTTTGCGTGTGTGTGTGTAGTTTTTGCTTCTGTTTCGATCTATAGAGCCTCAGTCGATCGACAAAGAAGCAGTGTTCGTGTCGATTGACAGTCACCTTATCAGTCGACACAGAGACTAATTCTTTGTTTTTTGTTTGCTTTTCAGGTGCATGAACACAAGAGCTCGGGGGAACAATCTTGAAGCCTTCCATTCAGAAATTGAAGCTACCTGCAGGAGAAATAAAAGCAAAGGAAAGAACAAGGAGAGACAGTCAGATATGGAGCAACCACCAGAACCACAACTTCAACACATGACTCCCGAGGAGCAGAGACAGATTATGAATGAGGTTCGACAACTCAGTGATCAAATCTAAGCAGCACAAATCATTCAAGCAGAGCAAGCTGCCAGACTGGCTGCTATGGCCAATGAGAGGAACCCTGAAAGGCAGATTGTGGTGCCCCAAAGATCCATACTAGATCGCTTCCTTCCACAGCGAGAGGAGCCAGAATTCCAAGTTGGCATTGATGCCAACAACTTTGAGCTAAAAACATGAGTGATTCAGATGGTCCAGCAGAATCAGTGTGCAGGGAAGGCCATTGAGGACCCGTATGGCCACCTCAGTCAGTTCATCGAGGTGTGTGACACGATCAAGCAGAACGGAGTGCCTCAATATACCATCCCAATGCGGTTATTTTATTTTTCTCTCAGGGATGAGGCCCGGTCTTGGTTTACTGGATTGGACAAAAGCAGAATTGCCACATGGGCACAACTTCGGGCAGAGTTCCTCACCAATTTCTTCCCGCCCAGTGTTCTCATGAAGAGGAAGTCCGACATCACTCACTTCAGCCTGAAGTATGATGAGACCCTCTATGAAGCTTGGAAGATATACAAAGAGCTATTGAGGATGTGCCCCCACCATGGGATTGATCTTGAGATGCAGGTCCCCTCACTTAAAAGAATTGGTGGATTGGACAAAAGCAGAATTGCCACATGGGCACAACTTCGGGCAGAGTTCCTCACCAACTTCTTCCCGCCCAGTGTTCTCATGAAGAGGAAGTCCGACATCACTCACTTCAGCCAGAATTATGATGAGACCCTCTATGAAGCTTGGAAGAGATACAAAGAGCTATTGAGGATGTGCCCCGACCATGGGATTGATCTTTAGATGCAGGTATGCCATTTTTATGAAGGATTAACCCCTCACTTAAAAGAATTGGTTGATGCTTCAGCTGGAGGACTTCTCATGAAGAAAAGTGGAGAAGGGGGGATGCAACTTATTGCAGACATGACCCTCAACAGCCTCCAATGCCCTTTACCCAGAGATTTGCAAAGAAGAAGGAAGACTCCAAATTTGCTCGATTCGTGGAGAATCTCAAGAAGGTCAACATCAACATTCCCTTGATCGAGGCTCTCCGCGAGATTCCCGGCTACATGATGTTCTTGAGGAAGCTGATGAGCGAGAAAAAGCCGGTAATTGAGGATCAAATTATTTCTATTCATGAGCAGTGTAGTCTTCTTTTGCAGAAATAGGTTACAACCAAGAGATCCGATTCGGGATGCTTCTCTATTCCGATCGAGTTTAGGGGGAAGGAGTTCAGGAATGTCCTTTGCGACATAGGAGCCAACATTAACTTGATGCCATATTCAGTCTTCCAAAAGCTGCAGATAGGCGAGATGAGGATAACCTCAATCACTCTTCAGGTGGCCGATCTCTCAATTTCTCGACCAAGCGGAGTAGTCGAGGATGTTTTGATTCGTGTTGGTCACTTAATTTTTCCTGTTGATTTTGTTGTTTTGGATACGAAGGAACAACATGGAATGCCAATGATCCTTGGAAGAGAGTTTCTGAAAACAAGTGGTGCTCTGATAGACTATCGAGGTGGGGAGATAACACTTCGAGGGAATGACGAGATAATCACCTTTGTGATTGATCAAAGCCAAAAGGAAGCTGCTTGCAATAACATCTCCACCACAATTGAGGAAGATGAAAAATCCGCCGAGATCGAATGGGAGCGCAAAAATGGGATGGCAAAATTGCCAATTACACCATCCTCTTCCGAGCTCACCACTGTTATTCATGATCAGATGGTCTACATGATCGATGCAAGGGGGCGGCGACTCTGGACCCGACCTCCTTGGTGAAGGATCCCTATCGTCGAGCTTTGACAATAACTAAGGCACTAAATGGGAGGTAACCCATTGTTTTACTTGCTTTATTTCATTTGTTTCTCAAATTTTTGTGTGTTGTTTATTTTCAAATATTAAAAAAAAATTCAGAGCTATGTTTTGATCGACACAAAGGGTGTCGATCGACACAGAGGTGATCGACGGAGCACACTTCGACCCAAAATCTTGGTCAACAAGAAGGCTCTGTGTCGATCGACAGGGCCCCTGTCGATCAACACAGAGTGCTAGCAGCAGCAGTTTTTGTCTTTCGCGTTCTGCAGCCTCTGAGAGATAAAAAGTTGGTGTCTGAGACAAACATCGAGGTACTGTTTCACTCCTAGTATGATTTTCAAACTTATTCTCTATGTCAATCGAATAAGTTTGGGGGGAGGAGTACTTGGAGTTGAAACTATTTCTTCCCTTTTATTTAATGCTTTCAGCGTGTTTAAATTTCTGCCTAGTTTAAAATTTTTATTGCATTTGTTGAATAAAGTTGTGATTTTGTGAGAAGATTTGCGTATCTATGAGATAACCCTAGCAAGAATGCGAGATTTGAAATTGATTAACTTGATTATGCATTGATTGTGATAGTGGTTGAGTATGCCTATAAATGTAGAATACCGCATGATTACTTGTTTTGGAACTTACAAAGGCATGATGTTTGATGATGACTTGATGTTTACTATGGAAGAATTGTTGTCCCAAGTGTGAGAATTGAGCCTTGATTTTGATTGTGAGTGTGTATGCATTATTGAGTATCTCTAGAATTTGCTTTGTTTCTTTTTCAAGATTGCTAAGTGTGCACAAGTTTAGGAAATGATTTTAGGCCATCTTTGTTTAACCTATTTATCCCATATACTGTCATAGTTAAATATTTATCCCTAGTCAGCCCTTTTGAGCCTATGAATTTTCTTTCTTTGTCTATGAGTTGGAAAATGATAGGGGAATCAACTATTGTCTATGAGAGTGGGTTGGGAGTTGTTTGAGGAAGGATAAGATATTAGTAGAAAGGGTGAAAACCTAAGAGAAGGTTGGGCTTTAGAAAAAATATAGAAAGTGAAAAAAATGTGTGTTTGTGTTACTTGTCCTTATAAGCTCAAATGTTTAAAAAATATTATTAAGAGCATAAAAGGATGTTTGTGAAAAAAAAAGAAAAAAAAGAGAGAATAAAAGAGCCCTGTTTAGTGTTGAATATTATAGGAGATGGGTGGATATCATTAGATAGTGGTTGGATTTATTGAGAGTAGCTAACTCAATTATTTAGTCACTTGGCCAAATTTTCCCTACCCTTCACAAAAAGCCTATATTACAACCTTGAATAAAGTCCTTTATGATCTTAGACTTGTGTGCACATAATTGCAGTGAAGATTTAGAATATTTGCAAGCTTATGGTAGAACTTGATTTGCATGACTTGTGTGAACTCATATAATCCTAAACACTTGTGTGAATGAGTGAAAACACTTCCCTTGTGAGTCTTCCATGGTTTACAGATTTTCTTATTCTTACAAAGTGTTGATGTTTTGTGGATCAACGAGTGTGATTGTGATGAATCTTGTGAGGCATTCCAATTCTCTTCTACTTGAACTTTTGATTCATTATTTTGTTGATTGAGGACAATCAAGTGTTTATGTTTGGGGGGGTTGATAAGCTCGTATTTTGCCTAACTTATCACACTGTTTTCTTGCATTTACTTGAGTTTTTAGTTCATAATCGAGCATGAACTGTTTATAGGGGATATTATGCTTGTCATGGTCATATTTTGTAGGTTTGAGGCCAAAATCAATGGAAACCCGTACCAAAAGCAGTCGATGTTCAAAGGAACATTCACTAATTCTTCTAACGTGAAATCTAACCTATTGGATCATGGAATCAGAAAGATCTCTTAGTTAGCTTTCCAACACAACTGGAATCGGGTCGATCGGAGTTCGGAAGCACAAATTATGGCCAAAACCATGAGATTGTGCAGAAGGAGTCGACAAAAGGAATCTAGGACAACAGAGAGGTTTCTATCTCGTTCGACAGGGCCCCCGTCGATCGAGACAGAGGTCAAATTCTGGAAAATTGTGATTTGTAGCCTTGTCAATCGACTGGAGCGCCTGAAAGACATATTTTTGCCCAATTTGGAGATTTTTCCTTCCCTACCTATTACCTTTTGAAGATTTGATTACTCCCCCTATAAATAAGACTTATATAGCTCAAAAATTGGGTCTTCTACACTTTAATTTTGTCTTTAATTTTCCTTTAATTTTCAGCATTAAACTCTTTAAAATCCCCGTACTCTTTATTTTCCATTGTTGCTTTTGATTCAAGACATTGAAGTTTAAGGTTCCTATTGCTTTAATGAATCAAGTAAGTTATTTTATATTTATTGCAATGTCTATTTCAATTATGTTAGGCTAGAACCCTTAACAGGTTCTAGGGTTTTCTCCATTCTTTTTGGCATGTGTTAATTCGATTAATTCCAAACCCTAATTAATTTGTTCGAATTCTATGGTTTTCAATCCAAAATCAATTGAAGGATTGAGTGATGAAAATAGGATTAGGTTTATATTTATTAATTTGAGACTGAGAGGAGATAATTAATAATAGGAAAATAGAATTTTGATATAATTGGTCTCTGTCTCAAAAGGAAGAATCAATTGTAGGGTTTTTAAATCTGTATCTTTATTGGGATTGACTAGTTTGTGTTATTGAGACCGAGAGGTAAAATTCACTTTCTAGTAATCTAGGTTTTAATTGCCCAACGAAGGAATTAATTCCAAAATAACAGATTTCCCACCTTAATAATTATTTTGGGTTTGGATTGATTGTTTATGCATGTTGGATTGGATTGGTTGATTTCCCTAGAATCTGTGCTTTTTATTATTGAATTTTATTCCCAAGATTAATTTTCTATTTTGAAAAACAAAACCCTCTTCTAAAAATTGGTTCACTCTAACAAAGAATTGATAAACTGTGTCCAGTACATGAGATGACTTCGTTGTACTATCCTTGTGGGTTCGACTAGCCTTTGGGTTATTATAAATTTATTTGCTGCTGTATTCTACAGTTATCACGTAGCTCATGAGAAGTCAGCTCCAAGGACGCCCCTGCAGAATGGTCTTGCCGAACGCAGAAATAGATCAATCAAGGAGGCAGTCAGGACTATGCTTGCTGAAGCTGACTTAAAAGAAGGTTATTGGGGAGAAGCCTTGATGACGACGTGTTATACTTAGATCCGAAGCGCAATCAATAGCCGCCATCACAAAACCCCGTACGAAGTCTTCAATGGTTGTAAGCCTTCTATAGCTCATCTTCGTGTTTTTGGTTCTCCATGTTACATCCATAACAATGGAAAGTTGAAACTGAATACTTTCAGCCCAAGGTGGATGAAGTTGTGTTCCTTGGATATGGACATCCTTCATACAAGGGATACAAAGTACTCAACAAGACAACCAAACTTGTGGAAGTAACATGCTTTGTTGTTTTTTATGAGTCTATCTTAGTGCACAGGACTTTGAAAGAACTGGAACTTGGTGATTTTGTTGTTAACAATGGGTGTGAGAAACTTAGTGCTAATAAAGAAGATCAAAATCAAGTTTCGCAGACAAGATCTGTGGATAACCACATAAGGGTTCCAGATGAGGAGGCCGGTGATGCAATCGACCTAGCTAAGGTTTTTGGTTCACTAATGCTAGACCCAAACATCAATCAAGGGGGAACTTTATGAGATCAAAATAGAGCTCAGTTTAAAGGCCAAACTAGAATAGAGTCGCCGATTCAAAATGACCTTCCAGGAGTTGAAAGTGCTCATCCTGAAGATGTCCAACCAATTATGCTACAAGAAGACCAAGGAGCTATAGATATAGAAGTCATCACTGTAGAAGGAGACTCCAGTTAAAGTGACTTCGTTCCAGTTTTAGTATCGGGAGCAAACGGTACTGAGTATCCTGGAGATTTCATCCAACCTATTGAAGTTACCCAGCTCTAGAAGCCGAAATGGTTAAGGAACCATCCAGAGAAAGCCGTGTTGGACAGTGTTGCTAACTCAGTTCGCACGAGACAAGGAAGCGCACTGCTGACTTATTTTATGTCTCAGGAGTCTGAGCCACCAAAGATCGGAGATGCTCTAAAGTCAACTGTCTGGATCAACGTTATGCAAGAGGAGCTTGCTGAATTCAAGAGAAATAAGGTTTGGTACTTGGTGGATCGACCAACTCAACAGTCAGTTATCGGCACAAAATGGGTCTTCAAGAACAAGAGAGATGAAATTGGGAGCATAGTGAGGAATAAAGCAAGGCTGGTAGCAAAAATATATGCTCAGTGTGAAGGGATTGACTTCGATGAAACTTTTGCTCCGGTGGCTAGACATGAAGCAATTCGCCTATTTCTTGCCTATGCCACGCACAACAACTTCACAGTTTTCCAGATGGATGTGAAGAGTGCCTTTCGGAATGGGGAGCTCAAAGAAGAAGAAGAAGTATATGTGGAACAGCCCCTGGCTTTGAAGAAGGAAATCAAGTTTACAAACTGAGGAATGTTCTCTATGGGTTGAAGCAGGCACTAAAAGCCTTGTATGTGACACTGTCTCGGTTTCTCCTCAAGAATAGTTTCCAAAAAGAAAATATCGACACGATGCTGTTCAGAATTGAGGATGGATCAGACATCCTTCTAGTGCAGATCTACGTCGACGATATTATATTCAAATGCAGTGACTTGAAGATGTGTGCAAAGTTTGCCAAACTGATGCAGAGCAACTTCCAAATGAGCATGATGGGCAAACTGACTTACTTCTTAGGTCTTCAAGTAATTCAGTTCGAAGGAGAAATCTTCGTCAATCAGAAGTAATATACCAAGGACTTGATAACCAAGTTTTGTCCGGAGAAGACCTAGCCCTTGAGGATTCCGATGAGCCCAAGTGCTCAGATCAACCTTGATGAAGAAGGCGAGGCAGTAAACCCAACAACATATAGAGGCATTATTTGGTCACTTCTATACTTAACTGCAAGTAGGCAAGACATTTCCTACTCAGTTGGAGTATGTGCAAGATTTCAAGTCAATCCAAAGAAGTCACGCATGGAAGCTTCCAAAGGATTTCAAATACCTCAAAGGAACAGAGTCACTAGGTATTTGGTGCCCAAAATCTGACGAGCTCACTCTCAATGCCTATTTAGATTCAGATTTTGGAAGATGCAGAATCGACAGAAAGAGCACAAGTGGAACATGTCAGTTCCTAGGCCACAAGCTTGTAAGTTGGTTCAGCAAGAAGCAGCACTCAGTAGCCACATCTACAACTGAAGCAGAGTATGTTGCTGCAGCAAGCTGTTGTGCTCAAGTGCTTTGGATCAAGCAACAATTGCCTGACTATGATGTCAAAATTGGGTGTGTCAATCTATTGTGATAACAACAGTGCAATGTGCATCACAAAGAACTAGTTAATCATTCCAGAACCAAGCACATTGACATCAGGCATCACTTCATCAGAGATCATGTCGAGAAGAAGGATGTGTCCGTAGAGTACATCTGAACTGAAGATCAACTGTCTGATATCTTCACCAAACCATTCCCAGAGACCAGATTCAAGGAACTTTGTATAAAACTTGGTCTACTAGAGATCGACGAAATCCTTGTTAGAGAGGAGTGATGCTGAATAAAACTGAGTCCAAGCTCTCAGTTTTCTAAACTTGGTGTGTCACTGAGTATGAAGTCTTCATACTTATTCTTGAAGAGTACTCCCTTATGTGGTCTCAACGCAACTCAGTATGAAGCTCTTCACACAACCAAGAACAGAAGAAGTCATTTCCTAAGGCATCTGATGAAGTTGAAACATACCTCCACTAAGTTTCGTACTGACTTGTTGAAGAGAAACCCATTTTTGGTTTTTACACTGAAGATTTCTGAAGGACGAATGCGGAATTAAACTGTGTTCCAACTCTCAGTTTAGGAATTGACTTTTAGTCAGTTTGGAACTTCGAAAGGCGGGATTTTGAATTGCAAAGGCGATCGCTGCGGTTATATCCTATTAATGCGTATCTTGCATCGATGAATCAGGCTTTGACACGAGGATAATGCTCCTTCCAACGTCGCTCCAGTCAAATTTGAAACGTGCATCGAGAGGCAACGTATACCAAACGTCACCAAATATCAAGAAATTGAAAGGTCATACGGTACGCCTACCTCTTTTTAATGACATTTATCTCTACTATAAATAGGGTTCATATGTTTCCTCTGTGAAATACTTTTTATCCAATCTCCATTGTCGAACCCTTCCTTCCAAGTTTATACTTCGTCTTCAACCAAAATATCCCTTAGATCTGGAAAAATGGTGATAGAGCCCAAGCCTGCAGACATAAGCTCACCACCCTTTTTAGGGTGCGGTCAAAGAGGGGGAAAAGAAGTATGGGAGGTGCAGAAGACATAAAAAAATACAGCGTGAGGAAGCCTAAAAAGCTGTAGAAGGAGAAGAAGAAATCAGAAGATATCTTCTACTGTTGTCGTCTCCTTCTACAAGGCACATACCTCACGACTGCTGCTCAGTGGCATGCCAGCAATGGGGCGTGACCATGTAGACTACTTCTTCGCTACATCTCTTATCTACTGAAGAAGAGACTGGCGAACAAAGAAGAAGCCTGGAGGTGGGAGGAGGTTATCTTTGATCTTTTCTTCCCACAAAATGCTTAGTAGCACTACCTCCGCAATCGCTGCTGAAAGTCGGCAATGAGGGAATATGGAAAGCTGGCCAGAATATTAAACCAGCTCCCTTCATTGTGCAGACTACTGCAACAGCCAGTTTGAAGAACATCATGAAGACCGGAAGCAGCCTAGTACAGACTTGTAATAGTTCTGTAATAGGTTTCTTTTTGTTAGTTTATCCCTTTACTTGTAATGAAAATTATTAAAGGATAAACTGACTTGTTGATGACAATCTCTTTTTGTCCAACAAAGGTCTTCATTCTTCATACGCTGAACTTACACACTCCAGTGTAATCAGCAGGCTTCTAACTCTCTCGTACTTAAGATTTCAATTTCTCTAAACCACTTTTTAAAATCAATCGAGCAATATCTCTCCAAGTTAATAAGGAGAAGATCTCAAGTAGATAGCTGACTTTGAGGGGAAACTTTACTGAGTTTATGTGACTAATTGTCAAAACTGTAAAAACTCTAAAGTTATCCACACCTCATCATCTTAGGATATAGTTGGCTTTGACCACACAAAAAAGGGGGAAATTGATAGGAATTTTATTATAGAAATCCTTCCTTACTTTTTCTTGTATTGGTGGGTCAAAGATTGTAAGCCATCTTAGTTAGTTTTTCAGTTTCTAGAGTTCTAAACTGTAATCCTTGTATAGGATCGATTGAGTTGTAATAGAACTTAGGCCAAAGATCGAGAAAAGGAGAATGCTCGAGAACTGACTACAAGAACGCCTTGAAACATGGTTTTCACCAAGTACAATCTTGACCAGAACTGAGTTGGAGCACTCAGTTTAAGGTCCATCCATACTGACCAAGAGAAGTCTGTATGAGGGCTTGCCCGAATGGACTAGGAGAAGTTAGTATGAGGGTTTTCCATACTGATAAGGAGAAATCAGTATGAGGGCGTTTTACATACTGACTGTGGACAGTCAGTATGAGGGTCTACCATACTGACCTTGGGAAGCCAGTATGAGGGCTAAGTTGTACTGACGTTGGAAAGTCAATATAAGAGCCTCAACCTTTAAAGTCTGAGCTATTCGAAAGATATCAAAGCTCAGTCAGACTAAGGCATACATATATGCCCAAGTGCAAGTCAGTACAAGGATATCCGAACTGGGATTCCTCGGGCTGAAAAGAAGTCTGACATAAAGTTAATGTATAGTACATTGATGCAACAGAGCAAAGCAGAAAGAAGATCTAAGCCATGAGCTACGATTGGGCAATATAATCCATGAGTCTTGATTTATGTTCCTAACGGATAGAAATTCAAAATTCGAAAGGTTCTCCTCTAAATAAAGGCTAGCCCATCAACCTTAAACAATTATGAAATTTGAAAGTTTTCACAAGATAAATGGCATTCTACCAGGCCATCTCTCTGCAAAAAATCTCTGAGTTTTCGTGTTTTCTAACATGAGACTTGAGTCTCTGACTCAAGTTACCCACCGTGCTAACTTCTCCTAGCACGAGGCTGAAGCTCTTAAGCTGAAGATCTTCTTTGGTGAATATATCTTTCTGAGATATATTCATAACAGTCAGTTTCCTAGTCTGGGATTCTGGGAAGAATAGTAAACATCCAACCACCGGAAAGAAGGTTGCGGGGTGCCTTCCTCACTTCAACCTGAAGACTGAGTCTGCAAGGAGTTCCTAGGCGAGTGCCACAGCTGACCGAAGGACGGAGGCACCGACGAGCTGTGTATAGATCGTAACAGATAGAAATTCAAAATTCCAAAGGTTCTCCTCTATATAAAGGCTAGCCTTTCAACCTTAAACGGTTACGGAATCTGAAAGTCTTCACAAGACAATAGGCATTCTACTAGGCCATCTCTCTGCAAAAACTCTTTGAGTTTCCGTATTTTCTAACACGAGACTTGAGTCTCCGACTCAAGTAACCCACCGTGCTAACTTCTCCTAGCACGAGGCTGAAGCTCTTAAGTTAATGCTCTTCTTTAGTGAATATATCTTTCTGAGATATATTCATAGTAATCAGTTTCCTAGTCTGGGATTTTGATTATCATGGGCGTATGCCAACCACCTGAGTTCTTGGAAGAACAGTAAACACCGAACCACTGGGACGAAAGCTGCGGGGTGCCGTCCTCATTTCAACCTGAAGACTGAGTCTGGAAGGAGTCCTAGGTGAGTGCCACAGCTGACCGAAGGACAGACTCGCCGACAGGCTGTGTATATATCATTAGGAGGCTTGTATTTACTTAGTGAATTATTCGGACCTTAGGTCTGAAGAGTCGATGTAGGATATTGAGATCCAAACCACTATAAATCTTGTGTGTTCTTTACAGCTTTATTTACGTTCTTGCTCTGTTTTTCTGTTTCTCAAACTAACTTTTGAAACCTTCAATACTTCCAAGTATTGAAGTGTATATCCTGTGAAACTAACTTAACTAGAAGAGACCTAAACTTAAGTCTTCTACATATAAAACTGACTTTACTCTTTTTTTATCGAACCAGTGCAACTGTCATTATTTACTTATGCTGCATATTTAAACCTTTCGATGCACAGTTTTGCACTCTGATTTTGGGACCAACAACTTGTTTACTTCCTTAGACTTTTAAGGTCATCAGTTGGTACTATGACCTTGCTCCCACTATTTACTTTATTTTTGCTGCTTCCGGTACCACCCTTCTTCCCTTTCACCTCCAATGAAATAGAAGGGCTCCTAGCAGTAGATATAGTAAACTTTTTCCTTGTTGAGATAAGATCCCAAAGTTTCCCATCCACTGGATGGTTCATCTTATTTCTTATTAACTATCATTCTGAAGTCATTCGTAGACTTCTGTAGCGAACTGAGGACTAAATTCAGCTCTGGCCAAGCCATCAGTTTCACCTCGTCTTAGCTTTACATGTACATGTCTTTGAACTAAATCAAAGACATCACATATTCACATACTAATCCACCACCATCCAATTATTGTCTCATAAAGACCCTATGAGACTAGATACGGTAATTCTTTCTATACATCCATAAGTCGCGATTATATCCCATAATATCAATCGCATACTCTCAACACTTAAACCCGAGCTGCAGCATACCCGTGCATGCTCTTTCAGGAGACGACTCATGAGTAATTGGATAAGGACGTAAAATTCTAGAGCAAATAAGTGTTCAAAGGCAATTATTGATTTATCAAATTGGACCAAATAATAAATATCGAGCAAGAGTAAAATATGAAAAGTTTGTAATAACATGTCTGAAACAATTTAACGATCAAAGTATGAACATTGAAAAAAATTAGCATTGGAATCGTTTCATAAACCAATACTATTTTTCCTCCAATTTCCCAAGTAATTTTATTGCAAACCACACATATGGACATTTACAACAAAATCACTCAACCAGACTGCATCTTTCAATTCCAGTCCTTTAATTCTGATCCATGTCAGTTACATTAGAAAAATGGAATTAATTATCGGAGATAAACTTGAATCATGTTATCCTACTAAGCAGGGACATCACAAATGATTTATACTCTGGAAAACATCTAAGAAAATAACCACAGAACCAAACTTTCGATGTAAAATCATCTTGTCATACACACACCAGGTCCATGATGCATGATCTTTTATAATAAGGTTGTCTCATTTAATTAAATCCTAGAGAACTTTAAAAGACCAAATATGCAAGCTACACATGTAGACATTTACGCAAAGGCTCCCACTTATCAAATGAATTAAATATTTTATTTAGGAATCTCATCCATCAGAACTTATTAATAATTAAAGTAAGCATGCTACATAGACGTCTACTCACTCTATTATTCACTTCCGATTAGAGATCGCTTTGTGGAGGTCTTGATTTTATTAAAAAAATCTCTTGCTTAGTATTTTTATTTCAAAAGGTTGTTTGCGCAAATAATTATTTATGCTACTATAAATTATGTTATTGCTAAAATACCATTGTATATAATATGATCCCGAAATTTATAAACATAATTTAATACATAAAATAAAACAGACAAGCATGTTAAAATAATAAAATAATTAAATCATGCTTTCCTATTTTCTCTAACATGCATAGTGCGCAAATAATTAACCACATCAAACAAGAATATTTAAAATAAAATAAAATTTCCTTGTGGCCCCGAAGATGTGGTACCTGCATATCTACATATTCTATTACATGAATCTGGGATATACAGCTCTTCAAAATAATTCTTTGAATTTATGGGCCTTCAATTCTTTGTGGAAATCTAAAAACGGACTGAGAGGACTGTAGATTAGACTGGATTGTTTGATTACAGGCCCAAACTGGCCTAAAAATAGAAAACCCTAATTTTTAAAAAATTCCGGACTGCCTCCATGTCACCGGGCCTGTCAATCGGCCCGGTCAAACCTAGAAACCCTAATTTTGAAAATTTGAATCTTCAGCCACCGCCGCCGTCCATGAGACATGACTATGTGCCACCTGCACACGGTCGAGCCTCGTCCAGCACCTCGCTGGAGACATGCAATGTGCCAACCCTTGGTGCGAGCCAACATTTGCACTGCCGACTTCCGCGGGACCACGCATCTTGCTTTGCTGTTTTTCGTTGCACGCCACCTGTGCGCGGCCAATTGCCGATCCGCACATTGCCTGCTCACGAGCGGTCAGTTGCTAGGGGCACTGCGGCAGTTAGGGCTAGAGGAGATGGGGCGAGGTCTAATGACTAGGGTTTGGAGGGTGGCGACTAGGGTTTGAACGCGGTGGGTCTATGCGACTGTTGTGTCGATCGACATGCGCGCGTCAACCCTTGCGGCTAAGGTTTTGAGTGCAGCAGCACCGCCACCCCTTGCTGAAAGCAGATGCACCACGCGCAACCCACCCTCAGTCAGCCACCGCTGCCATCATCCTTGAGCACAAGGCCAACCCTGCCTCCTCATACTTCTCCATCGCCGACCACCGTGCATCACTTGCGCGCGGCCAGCCAGGGAGAGAAGAACCGCAATTGTAACAGAGCTCCCACGTGCACGCAGGCAAGTTCTGCGTGTGTAGCCTTACCATTTGCCACCACGCTTGCCAGGAATAGCAACCACCACCCGCCGTCTGCGTGTGGCCAGTGATTTGTCGGAGCTCGCATGAGAGAGGGCTGCGAGCTGGCTGGGCGTTCGCGTACTAGCCCCGAGGTTGTGCAACACCACCTGCTGATGTTTCCTTCTCGTTCATTGCTACTGCTCGTTGCCAGAATTTGTAGTGCTGCTGCCGCTGTGCCAGCATCTACCCGCTGCCTGCCCGTTAGGACTGCTGCACCGTGATGCCGTGCTGCGCAGTGCTGCAATTTCATGATGAGTTCATGTTCTTCGTTCTTCATCTTGTTCTTCGTTCTTCATCTTGTTCTTTGTTCTTCAAATTTTATAGATTTTACATCGAATAATAAAATAAAAATCTATACTATTACATTCATTTCCTAAAAATCTAACCACAGATTTTCTCGTGGTGAAAAACAATTCAATGCGAATAAACCATCGTAGATTAAACAAACAAAACATTGGAACCACGAGGAAAAAAACATTAATTGCAATTTAGTAAATTAAATAAACATTAAAATAATTAAACACAATTATTTTCCAGATAGAGCCACAAATATGAACCTGGCTCTTATTCCATTTTGCAGGAATTATACTATGAACCGGAATTTACATAATTCAACTGAACCAAGGAACACTGTGGATATCTAAATAACTGTCATACATTAATTATTCCCTCGGATGCTCCTACTTCATAAATAAATTTCCATGCAGATGTTTATCGGATTACTAGACATCCGTAGTGTCTGCATATCTGCACATAGGGATTGAAACCTTTGAATTCTATGCGGTCCATATTTAATCCTCCAGATCTAATCTTCTAATGGGTATCTCAGCTCCGATTTGAAAATCTGGTGAAGATTCCCTCCGGATTCTGTGCCTATTGAGAAGAAAAATTTCCTCCCCTTTCTAAGATCTTCCATCGCTTACCATAGCTCCCAAATACTTATTTGCTGCTTAGCAACTTATGATCTTGTGGTGTGTTGTGATCTAAGAAACTGGGGGGTATTTATAGGAGAAATCTGATCTCAAATGGGCTTAAACTTTCATGGGCCAGACTAGGGATCAGAATGCAAATAGCAAATAAGGCCTATCAATTAATTAATTCTCATATTCAACCCAAAATATAATTAATTAATTAATATTGATTCATGCCACCAGAGAATCAATAATGTCCTACCTATTTGCTACAATGTGCATAGGCTTGGAAAATCCCCATATTTAAGGTTATAAACATTCATTAATTTATTTCAGCTCTAACAAGCTCTAAAATTAATTAATATCTTTTATCCTAATTAGTAGCACTCAATCCTTTTCACTTATGCTTGAACTTAATCAGACTGCAGGAGTTTAGAATAGTGAACCTTTTGAGCTTCTTAGGGAATGTCACCATCCTAAACTGGATATGGTTACCAAGTTCAAGTCACAAACAGTCATACACAGAATTCTACCACGCAAGATACAGATATACAAGTTCGACTAGAACTCTCCACCATAGTATCTCAAAGTGATACACAAGTTCGTGTATACCTTCGTACCTGTTGGGATTGTATACTAAAAGCATTTATGATTAAGTGTGTTCGCTTGATACACTGGTCTTCATTAATGTGTTACATCAACATAGTCGCTATCTGATATAACAAACATACGATACGTACTATAATATCCTATTATCTCGCTTATAGGGTTGATCATATGGTGTGTAGGAGATCATAGAGGATCATATAAATTGTTTGACCTAGCGAGGTATAAACAGTATCATGGCTAAGACAGTCCTTCGATAGGCTGTCGGTTTAGGTTGCAACACATCAGTTTATAAGTGAGCTTATCCTAGCTACTTGATGTGTCGGTACATCTTTATGTATTGATGGTATCAACAGTGAGATGTGTCATTCTAATTGACATATGAATGAGCCAGATCTCTAGATACTTGTTATGTTCTTAAACCTAATGGAAGGCTAAGGGGCATACATAAGTTGACCACACTTTGACTTGCTAGGGTGGCGAGTCATTCATGTACTCTTATACCTGCATCTTGGGTCGGGCGGTTTGTGTGTGGCCTGCTTAGGCTGGACATGTAGGTAATCATATCCACATTAGGATGGGGACATTCCCTGAGGAGCTCACAAGGTTCACTATGCTAAACCCTGCAGGTTGAATTATTTAATTCAGGCATAAGTGAAAAGAAGTGAGTGGTACTACTCAGGAAATAAGAGATTAATTACTTATGGCTAATTGTCATAAGCCAATTTATTTAATAAATGTCAGGAACCTTCAATATGTGGATCATTCAAGTTTAATGCAACCCGTTCCAAATTACGTGGTAATAAAGGGGTGAGTCAGCATTGTTACCATGGTGAAGGTTAAAATAATGTTTTATTAATTAATTATGTTCTGAGTTGGACATTGAATTAATTAATAAAAGGGTCCACTTTATTATTTGCATTTGGTCCCTGGACTGGCCCACAAGATGCTCAGAGCCCATTAGGGTTAGGGTTTTGAAAACCCTAACACTATATAAGTCCTTCTCTTGATCAGATAATTATGCAATTAATATTCAACACAGAATATTGAGAGAAAAGAGAGAGAGGGGCAACGACTATCAGTTGGAGGAAGTGATCGATTCCTCCGTATCTTTGATTCAACTCGGTAGCATATCCTCACCAGATTTCCGAGGAGCAAGTGAATAGATCAGAAGATCAGATCTGTTGTAGTACGATAGCTTTGATCGATCCCACATCCAGATCTACTCCATCGTCGTTATCTTCGATCTAGATTTGTAGATCAGTCGCTCGAGTTCAGGTATACCGTTGATCCATCCTTTGCAATTAAATATTAGGAGCATGCATAGGGTTCGCCTGATTTATTCAGTCTGATTTTTTTTCACCCTAAGAACGATCCAAACGACTAAAGATATAAGTGATAACTCACGTTGTCTATTGTAGACTCAAATCCTACAATTGGTATCATAGCCAGGTTCGGATTTTTAGGCTCTATCTTAAATGAATTAAGATTGAATAAATATGTGTGGTTATATTTATTGTGGATAGATTTGATTGTCGTGGATGTTTTTTTTCTCGTGGCCTTCTCATTTTTTGGATTTGTTTTTCGCCACGAGAAAATCTGTGGTTAGATTTGATAGAAAAATTGTGTAATAGATCTTGATCTATTTGTTATTTTTTTATTGTTTTTTTCAAATCTGTAAAATTTGAGATCCAGAAGAATGAAGAAACGAAGAAAGATGAACGCGATAGTGTCGCAGTTCAGGACAACAGTGGCAGCGATGGTGATGGGTGGTGGCGGCGCAGCAGAATTCTATTTTGCAACGTGGCTGGGCTGCTCCCATTTTCCTCCTCACGCTGCTGTAGTCGTCGATGAGCGGTGAACCTCCTCAGAGTGGCACGCAGGCGGTTGGAACGCGACAGGGGCGGCAGGCAGCGGCTAGGGTTCTGCTGCGAGTTTGTCTTCTGCGCGCGGTCTACTCTGTTCGACGAGGAAGATGACTAGTGCGTATTTCCAGTCACGGGCAATGGCTGCGACGGAGGATGGTGCTAGTTGGTTGCGTGCGGTGGTGGCTAATAACGTAGAAGACAAGGTGGTGAAGCAACAAGACCGTGCGCGGTTGTGCGCGATGGTGACTTTGCAGCGCAGCCTTGCTGCATTTTGCTGCTTCTTCGCGTCTTCTTCGACTCGCTGGTGATGACTGCTGCGACCGACACCGGTGGTTGAAGGAGGTGGCATCATAGGCAACGACTGCTGCGATGGCCGACAGCGGGTGGCTACTGCAGAGACGGCGGTGGCGGCTGGTTCATGTGGTGGCGGCTGTTGCTACAAAACTAGGGTTTCAACCCTAGGGTTTGCTGATCGGGCCGTAGCTTGGGCCAGTCGGCCCGAAGGCAGCCCGCTGTCCTGGAAATTAGGGTTTGACTACTTTTTGGGCTTAAAACCCTAATTTGAAGCCTAAATGTTATTTCTGCAGTACGATTCAGATTTCAAGTCCGACGGAGGCCCAGTTTGAAGATATGTATTAGAATTAAATCTTGTAATAGTTATATTTAATTTATTTCCATGTAATCACATCTGAGGGGCCACGAGAATTATATTTGTTTATTTATTTATTCTCGTTACGATGTAATTTATTATGTGCGCACTAATAAATAATAGGAAAGCATGTTTACTTGCTTTATTTATTTACTATTTAAGCATGTTGTAATTTTAAATTATTGAGCATGCCTTATGTGATTTATTTTATGTTTAAATTGTGTCTATAAATTCTGAGATCATATTAATTTGTGATGGAATTTTAGATGTGACATAATTTATGAGACATAAAATGTGTGCGCATGAAACCTTTAGAAATTAAAATACTAAGCTGGATTTTGGTTATTTTCAAACTAAAATCATTAGACCTCCACAAATACGACTTCTCATTGGAAGTAAGGCATCTCGAAGCGTAAACGTCTACTAAGTAGCTTGTGTTAGAGTTTCCTTACCAGTTCAAATGCGATGAGGTTTCTAAATAAAACATTTAGATTAAGATGAGAAGTGGGAGCCTCTGAGCAAATGTCTACTAAGTAGCTTGCATTGAGACAACTTTCACAAGTCTCTAAGATTAATCTAAATGAGATAACAAAGCATGTAAAGGCATGCGGTATGGGTCGAGTAGGTATGCCAAATCGCCATTTAACATTCGGAGTTAGGATTGTGGTTATTTGGCTTAGATGTTGCCTGGAGTATAACTCATGAATGATGTCCCTGCTCTGGATAGGTGAACATGGTCTTAGGATCTCCAATATTAATTTCTTTTGTCAGCGGATACCTGGCATGGAGAGAAATTAAAGGATCTATTTTGGTCTGATTGAGCGTTTGTCGTAAACGTCTACTAAGTAGCTTGCGGTAAATTATCTTGGGAAATTGGAGGAATAAAATTGCATCGTTTTATCTAAAGATTCTATGCATATTTGTTTCAATAGTTCATAGTATGTGTTTACTTTAACTCGCTTATTTGTTTTCAGATATGTCTATTATTGCATCGCTTGTTAATTCATTTGTACACAATTCCTTGACTGGTCCGGATTTTCCTGGGTGGAAAAGTGGCATTGTCAAACTTTTGGATTCATTTGGACATTTGTTTGTTATTCAAACTCCCTGTCCAAGTCTACCGACCGATGCATCTTCCGATGAGAAGCGTGCATGATATCACATGTAGATGTGGTCAAATGGCATGGCCAGACAATATATCTTGGGTGGTATGTCAGATGCATTGCGCCCTTGTTATAGTGATGTATGGTATGCGCATGGTAATATGCAACGTCTTGATGGACATACTAGATCCAGTCTTATCAAGCGCATTGTAAGATAGAAAATAGGTTAGGGTTGTTCAGTACGTGAACATGTGGAGTTACTCATTCAGCTCATCGATGAGTACACATTAGTGGGTGGTCAAATTGATAGTGAAATGATGACTTCGAAAATTCTGTTGAGAAAAATAAGAGTGAGTATATTATTCACAGTCTGCTCAAGGATCTTGTGTTGGCAGAAGCGTCTTCAGTCTTTTCTGTGAGTCGCTCTGATTTACTTCCGAGTCAAGATAGCGATGTCAAAGAAAAGAGGAATGAAGGAAGAAGTGGGAGCAATCTTGCATTTTCAAGTCTTTCCAGATCTCTTGCTAAGAGTTCTTCTAAGTCACGTCGTAATGACATGAAGCAGAAGAATGGCAAAGGAGAGAGAACAAAGGAAAGAAAGATAGCAAGAAAGACAAAAGATTCAAGTGTGGGAAGAAGGGTCACTGGAAAGTAAATTTTCCAAGTTTGGTAACTAAGGGACAAGGTACGTCATCTTTGCATTAGTTGTTCAGACATGTTTAGTATCAGTTTTCTACTACTTAGTGGGTAGTGGTTACTGAGGCTAATAATGTTTGTTACACCTTGCAGGGATTCAAGCTGATGATAAGGCTTGTAGATGGCAGGATTATCATCTCCAAGATTGATGCTAGTAGTTGCTACTTTAGCTGATGGAGATTTTACTTTATAATTATGATAAAAAATGATTTTTATTTTGAAGAGGTGTTTTGTATAAAACTCATTTCCATTTATGTTTTTATGGATTATCAGTTACATTTGATAGATTTATTCTAAGATGATAAATAACAGTGTTTATGATTAAATGAATGTTTCTCTTCAGTACTTGTTTACATAAATCGATAGTGATAAAACTTGATGCACGAGAAAAACCATTACAAATTCTCACTGCACACTCAAGATTTAATTATCAATCTATGTACTTCTTCCTTTCTCCCATGGGAGTATCGGGATACTCTGGTAAAGTCTAATAGCTAGGCAAATACA
This sequence comes from Plectranthus barbatus, assembly GCA_026898455.1. Classification (NCBI taxonomy): domain Eukaryota; kingdom Viridiplantae; phylum Streptophyta; class Magnoliopsida; order Lamiales; family Lamiaceae; genus Plectranthus; species Plectranthus barbatus. The sequence goes on along the minus strand of JAPKLW010000910.1, from coordinate 141,801 downwards.
ATCATTGAGTAGTTACTATCAATCTAGACAATCAATTAAATCTAAGCTAACAACATATACAAAATAATAAAGGAAACCAACAATTATCATCTTTTAATCACTATACAATCTCTTCAAAAATCTCCACAACTTGGTAGAACAAGACAAACAAACACTCAAATGAGATAGAATGGATGTTGATATGAACGTAGATGTGATCTTATTAGGTTGAACACCGATGAAAACACAATTTAATCCCTTAATGGATGATCAATTCGCTTGAATCTAGCCAATTCCCTTTGCACCGGCAAATTGACCATAGATGAAATTAGAAATCTCAAACCGTTACGTTATCGACCCCTAACTCACTCCTAAAAGCTCGCAAATTATAGACCTATGCACTTCCTCTGCACATGGATTGGATCGAGATACATAAGAAGACATGCTATTCATGACATGTCTATCCGTGTATTGGCTGCAATTATTGTGTCAATTATCAACTAGATTGGCTCTTACCTACATCTAGTTGAATGAAAATTTGCTATAGCATGCTTTAATCACAAAGAGGGAGGTAAACATATAATAATCAATCCTAATCTTCACACATCCTTGTCCAAATCAACTTCCAAATGGGATTAGAACAACATACCTCTCATTTGTATCAATACAAAGTTAAATTGAAATAGATCCATTACAATTGACAAGTAGAAAAGGATTTCTTCCCCAATTGGTCTAGCTTAGTCTTGATCTACCTTTCTAGTCTTCAATCCTTCACCAAGGTGTGTTAGATTTGCTATAGGATACCTTGAATTAGGTTTGGAAGAGGATGGAGTATGGAATTGAAGAGAGAAAATATGTAAATTTTGCCTAAAAGTGTCAAAAGTCCTCATAAAATGCTAATTTCCCCTTTATGTAATGAGTTGGCAGAGCTCCGGATCGCCCCGTCCAAGATTGGATCGCCCGGGATGGCTCAAAACTGAATAACCATTGAACAACACGTACCGGATCGTCCGGTCTAAATCTGGCTTGATCGAGATATTCCTCTTAATTGCTAGACCGGTCGAGCCTGCAGTGGACCGGTCGAGCATCTCTTCTAAAATTCCAGATCGGTCGATCCTGCGCAGGATCGGTCGATCCTGCTCTCTGAAATCCTTCCTGCTGCTCCCCTGCTCATCCCGGTCGATCCTCACACCCTTTGCAACTCAGATCGGTTGATTTTCCACGAAAAATCAGCCCAAATGATGAATTATGCTCCAAACCTATCCTACACACTCCAAACCACACAAAACACGAAAACACAATGAGAACAACATAAAACATATGATATGGGAGTAAAATGAACGCAAACATGCATGCACAAACATCTAAATATAGGTCATTTTACGCACATATCATTATCCCCTAAACTTGAACCTTTGATTGTCCTCAATCAAAACAAAGTAAAGCAATCATTCTACCTTGTGCAATACCTTATAGCTCATCTTATCCGTCTTAGCATGCCCTAGTCAAACGAGATTATCACCTAACTTTGTGACATGGTTAATGCTAAAGACTCAAACCACTTATCAATATTGGATAAAAAGCAATGAAATGCACTTCCCCACGTGTATAGGGACAATTCACTCAAGCACGAGTTTTCAAGCTCGATTTTCATAAGCTTGCATCCATTCTCACCACTATACTACAATAAGCTAGCTCCTAGAATCAAGAAGGTCTTTATTTTGGTTATAACGTGGTTAACTAAAAGGTAGGAGGTATTAGGCCAAAGTAGTTAAACTCCTCAATTTCCCAAGACCCCCCCAATCATCGACTTCGAACCACTAATCCCGAAGCTTATTCTTTTCTTCTCATTTCCTTCCTTTTTTTTCCTTTTTTTCTTTTTCTTTTTCTCTTTTCAACATTTCTTTTTCTTTTTCTTTTTCTTTTTTTCCATAACAACAACACAAATTTTTTGTAGGTGCTCATTTTTATGACTTGCACCTTTTTCCTCTTTTCATTTCCAACTTTTCACTTATTTCAATCTAGCCTCATTCGTTGGGATTCAACCAACATCCTTACATCACAATTCCTGTCCCACTCTCACAACACCGTATTCATCCTCAAACTCTCATCCCCCAAACTTTTTCCTAATCATATCAAAGAATATTCTCCAATAAAGCTCAATCACGGGGAACAAAGGTAAGAAAGGCAAATAATAATCAAATAACACCTTATACTCCCGATGTGCAAGGTTGGACTAGGAATCGATGGCCAAATATCATTTTCTAGTTACATGCTCATGCTAAATAGATCGAGAGCAAATGCAAATTCTAAATTTCTCACTTTCAACTCGCCTCTCACAACCAAAAATATGACAATATCAAGGCTCAATTCTCACGGTTTTTTCGTTAAGTCTAAAAAATTAACCACACACAAAACTCGGCAATTCAAAAGCTTGACCTAGGCATGCTTCGACATCAAAGATTCCGCCCTATCATTGGTTAAGGTAAACTAAACCCTACTAGTAAATCATGAGTAAATCTCAAACCAAGTCTAGGTTCATCACACACACACAATCACACAACCAAAAACAATTAACTACATGCAATCACAAACTAAATGGCAAGGAGAATGATAGAATGCGTTACCCATCGGTATCCACGATCGAACTGCTTCTCCCATTGCCTTATGGTACCTACTCAACATAAACACAAACACCACCAAATTTTGAGCATAATTCATTTCATAAAGATCTCATTTCCACCAACATTCCACAAACCAACATCTAAATGCATAAGTGTTGGGAAATAATTCCTATAATCTCCCTTAGGATTAAATTGTAAAAGGTTTTGTTGGATCAAACCTTACTAGAAGTGGTCGATCAAATGCTGAATTATAGCATAGTCTAGCATACTCTGTAATGTCCAGTATGGGTTAAATTGAGTTGTAATAGATTAGTTCGCTAGAGGATCTCCTAGCAGATAGCGAAGGACAACGTTTACTTGAAGACATGCGCTAGCAGAATGCTAAGGCTTTAGCATTTGCTAACGCTCAGCAAACTTATAAAGATGCTAGCAGAACAACCGTCAAAGGATCGAGTGTCAACAGAAGCGTTCAGCAAACCAAGACTCGATAGCAGATCGCAAATGAACATTAGCAGAGCAGAATGTCAAAGGCTGAAGCTATACTGCCGTTCTGACAAAAAGCACACACAAAGGACGAAATTTTCCCGAAGTAGCTCGAAAAGTACAGATCAACATCAAAAAGCGACTGAACAAGTCTTATCACTCTCGGACAGAAGAGACGTTGTGTCTAACGGATATGGAGATTCAAGATTTGAATCTCCACCTGTAAAAGGAAGGTCCAAAAGAGAGAATCAACTACTGCTTCAATCACTACAGACATTCGCAAGCATTCAAGTGAGAGATTCCTTTGACAAAGCGAACAAAAGAAAAAGTAGTCAGTTGAGAGCCGTGATAAAGAGTATTCAAAGCTCTCAACAACCAGAAGTGTCGCTCATTGATTTACTGACACTCCATTGAAGAGATTCTTGATTGCAATCAAGAATCCTCAATCATTGGGATACCTTTCTTTTCAGAAAGAATCCAACAGTCGAACACCTGCAAAGGTCTATATTAAGACGGGCGTTTAGCCGTACTCAAAAGAAAGTCAGGAAGTGACTATAAAACTTCCAAAGTAGGAAAGGCAGGTGTTTCGAAGGTGTTCTCTTGACTCAGCCCAACCTACATTTGAGGAGTTCAGGTTAACGGAGGATAGCTGTCAAGTAGCCAGTCCGAAAGCTCACTGCCTACTTAACTGTAAAAGGCGAATCCTTGTAATCTGTATACTTACTTAGTGAATTCTTAACGTGACGGCTAAGGAGTGGACGTAGATCTTTTTGGATCGAACCACTATAATTACTGTGTTCGTTTACTGTTTCATTGCTCATATGACTTAAAACCTAACAATCATATTGCTAGTGTATAACTGTGAAGAAACTATAATCTATCTCTGAGCTTAACTAATCTTGAAAGTAAAACATAAAGTGTAAGTAACGATTAATTGTTCCGCTGCATTTCGTGTTTCTATCTAAACACGACGACTCTGATATTTAAGGACCAACAATAAGACATTATTCCACTAGCACCACCATTCAAACCATTCCATTCATCAACATCCACAAACCAATCAAGATAGGAAGTATAAATTCATGCCAACTTATCAATAATTCCATACAATAAATCATAGCATAAAAAGAACATAATCCACATCCAAATCCAAGGTAAAATATCAATATTAGTACAACCATATCGAATCAAATCCAACCAAGGGACAATATCCAACAACTAAACTAAATGCAAGATAAAGGATTGGAGAGAGGGAGAAGAGAAAACCGAGGCACCGGCAACCAGCACATCCCCCCAAACTTAGTCAAGTGAGACTAAGTTTGCAAATAGGTAGACGGTGCATTGTCACTCCTCTCGATCTTGTAGTTCCTCCTAACAAACACAAACCAAACAAACTAAATATTTATTCAAAATCAAAATAACTAAAAGTAATTAAACAAAAGAAAGAAAATTGGTTGGGTCGCCTCCCAACAAGCGCTTCCATTTATGTCGGTAGCTAGTCAACCTTACCATGTCATCCGTTGTCAAAAACCTTGTGGAGTTTTGATATACCTTTCTCTCTTGATCGTACTTTACTTGGAAGCAACTTGTCGATGGAGATCTACCTTGCACCCCTCTCATCCTTCGAAGGAGGATTGCATGTCTTGACAAACTCGACTATCAAAGGTGGTGATTGTGTCTTAAATGTGATCTCCAAGGTATAATCCAAACTTCTCTTCACCATAAAATCCACCACACATTCTCCATTGAGCTTATCATTCATGTCTAAGATAAGAACATGCACCTCCATTTGCTCCACATACTTTTCCTCACAATCCTCACTTGTTACCAAACTCTCATCTTCCAGCAAACTTATGAGGTTATGTACTCTTTGCATTTCTTCCGGTGAAAACATCTCATTCTCTCCATTCTTCTTGTTTTCACTAACTATCATTTCCTCCTCGGTGCATTCATCCTCTTCTTCTTCTTCTTCTTCTTCAAGTAGATCTTCACTTTTCTTTTGTGGTTCTTCCTCTTGCAACACCACTATCTCCTCTTCTTCCTCTACTTTGACTTTGTCAATCTTCATCTTTATCTCCGTCTCTACCTTTGCCTCATTCTCTGTACTTGACTTCTTTATCAACTTAAGTTTCTCTTCCATTAATTCCAATTTGCTACTCAACCAATCATCCTTACTCGATTCCTTTACGGTTTTCACCGTATGATACTCTCTTACATTTCCCGGCCATTGGTAATCATCTCCCCACATCTTTTCATACACACTTTGGAGTGTCCTTCGTGGCCTTTTTCTCTCTAGCATTTTGGCTTTCATTTTGTCCATTTGTCTTAGTAAATTATCAAGTCTCTCCGAGTTAACTCCTCTTCTATTGTCCATTTTAGCTTCCACTTCGAACGACCGAGCTTTGGACCTTGTGAACTACACCACCTTCAAGAATCTACAAGCTCCAATCAACCAACAAACAAAAACAATATTAAACAATGTATTTAATCACACAAAGAAAAAATCAAACACCAAGCATACAAGCTTTACACTTCCCCCAATATCTAGCAACCTACTAAATGAAGTCCCCGGCAACGGTGCCAAAAACTTGATGCACAGTAAAAACTAATACAAATTCTCACCGCACACTCAATGTTTAATTATCAATCCAGGTACTTCTTCCCTTCTCCCATGGGAGTATCGGGATACTACAGTAAAGTCTAATAGCTAGGCAAACACAATCATTGAGTAGTTACTATCAATCTAGACAATCAATTAAATCTAAGCTAAAAACATATACAAAATAATAAAGGAAACCAACAATCATCATCTTTCAATCACAATACAATCTCTTCAATAATCTCCACAAGTTGGTAGAACAAGACAAACAAACACTTAAACGAGATAGAATGGATGTTGATATGAACGTAGATGTGATCCAATTAGGTTGAACACCGATGCAAACATAATTTAATCCCTAGATGGATGATCAATTCGCTCGAATCTAGCCAATTCCCTTTGCACCAGCAAATTGACTGTAGATGATATTAGAAATCTCAAATCGTTACATTATCGACCCCTAACTCACTCCTAAAAGTTCGCAAATTATAGACCTATGCACTTAGTAGTTTTAAGTAATTCTTGGGATTATGGATTTAATCCAGGTATCCCTAAGAATGGTACTTATGAAAACAACTTAGTGGTATAAGATGATAACCATGCCTTTTAATAGGCGATTGTATCTCTAAAAATTATTTCGTGTTTGCTCTGTGTTGAGTCTACTTCCGCAGTTGCCTTAAATTGGCATTGATACTGTTTCACTTAAGATATGAATATGTTTATCTAATTCACTACCCTGTTGACTACACATGTTGTCCCTCAAAAGGATGATGTAGGAAGAACGAAATAAATAAGATTCTTTAAAGTTGATAAGCTATGCCAGCTTTGCCATTTTTCATTTTAGGGAATAGTGCCAAAAGGCAGTAGTGTATCTGCATAACCGAGTGTCTTCTAAATCAGTTCCAAACATTCTAGTGGATATTGAGTTTTTCCAAAGGTAATGATGGGTAGTTCGGTCTTTAAGCTGATGAAGGAAACTGTTTGGTTGGAAGAAAGATTTTTAAGCTAATACTGCTTTGTGGGATATCCCAAAAAAATGAAAAAGGTGGATTATATATATATATATATATATATCCCAAATATAAGCAAGTTGTATAGGATGTAACCACGAACCCAAATGTGATATTGTTCTCCAACAATTTGGAGAACACAATTCAAATCCATCAGGAAATACCCCGTAGCATATTGAGCATACCTCGGTAGGTATGGTACCAATAGCATGGTCGCCCGTGCAAGGTTGTAAACAACAAATTAATGCTCCAATAACTGACAACATAAAAGGAACATTGTTGTAGTGGGAGTTTAATAGGCTTAACAGTACTGGTTCGTGGGAAATAGTGTTCGGACATATTCTTACTTGACGAACAATGTTGTACTAATCCCTTAAGACAAACAATACATTTAATGATGTCAAGTCATGGATTCAGAAATGAATCAGTAAACAATTATGGTTGTATATTAGGATCCATGTTACCAAATAGCATTCTAGCTATAGGCGACTGATTTATACACAGGTAAAGAAATGCTCGAATGGTAATCTAGTATACTTCAAAGTCTAGATATGTGAGCAAGGTATGTTTCACAACAAGACCTTCTCACTGGTTGCAACTATTAAACCCATTCGAATTCTTTTATCCATAACAGCACATATGAACCTTAGTATCTGGATGGTAGATGATGTCATCCGTGTTTTTCACAAACGGGTACCTTAATAAAAGGTGATGACATCTATATGCAACAACCAGATAAGTTATGTGCAGTAAGATGAGTAGCATCTTGTCAAGAAGCCGAGGAAGTTCAAGTATGAACTTAAGGGAGCTTCAAGGTCATGAAACAAGCATTTCGATATTGTATGTTAAGAACGAGAGTTTCACGTACTAGTTATGCGTGAGCGGAAGCATGGTTTTCCTTGCACATTATGTAGATAGTATTTTCCATTCGGAAACGGTGTGGAGATTTATTAAGGCATAAATAGATGGTTATCCGAACAGTTTCAGAAGTAGGACTTATGAGATACTGGAATATCCTTTGGAATAAAGTCTTGTGTTACCACAAGAAAAAGGATGTTCAGGTATCCCATGCCGTATAAATTGATTTTGTGGTAACTCATTTCATGGTAAGAAAGGATTGTTGTCTTTCTATATGACGATGAACGAAGTCAGATATCTATAATGCTATAGGCATGGTGAACACATATCAATTCAACCCTGGAGAGGCACATTGGTTCAAAAATGTGCCCTGTGGGTTGAATGGTATCGGATATCCAGGAGGATCATAAGGAAGGAAATCGACCTCTAACTATGTGTTGGCCTTGGAGGAGGAGTTATGGGAATCTAACACAGAAGTGTGTTGGGAATTCCAATATGAAGACTGAGTGTGTAATAGCTTCATTAGTTTTGTAAGAAGCAGTATAACTCCGGTGTTGTCCTCTAGAGGTGTGTGTTCCGAGTTTGTCTAATAGAATCACAACGTACTATGATCATGCTGGTGCAATGACAAACTCAAAGGAACCCAAGACTCACAAGGTGGTGAAACACATAGAATATGTTGTACCACATCATACGAGAAATTGTGAAGAGAGGTGATGCGTATAAAGTGGGAGCAATTAACATGAAGTTCTAGCAAATTTATTTACATGGTGTTTACCTCAGAAGACTTATGAGGGTCACGCTCATAGTCTGGTTCTGTAGGTAAAGTCAATCACAAGATGATAAATGTGTAAATAAGCTAGATCAGAAATAGACATATTTAATACTCTGATAAAGCAATGGTATTATGATTTGAAGATAAGTGGGAGATTGTTGGGATTGTATACTAAAAGCATTTATTATTAATTGTGTTCGTTTGATACACTCGTCTTCATAAATGTGTTACATCAACATAGTCGTTATCTCATATAACAAACATACGATACGAACTATAATATCCTATTATCTCGCTTATAGGGATGATCATATGGTGTGTAGGAGATCACAGAGGATCATATGAATCATTTGACCTATATAAACAATATCACGGCTGAGACAGTCCCTGAATAGGTTATCGGTTTAGGCTAAGACACATCAGTTTATAAGTGAGCTTATCCTAGCTACTTGATGTGTCGGTACATATTTATGTATTGATGGGATCAACAGTGAGATGTGTTATTCTTATTGACATATGAATGAACCAGATCTCTAGATACTTGTTATGCTCTTAAAGCTAATGAAGGCTAAGAGGCATACATAAGTTGACCACACTTTGACTTGCTAGGGTGGCGAGTCTTTCATGTACTCTAATACCTGCATCTTGGGTGTGGGGGTTTGTGTGTGGCCTGTTTAGGCTGGACATGTAGATAATCATATCCGCTTTAGGATGGGGACATTCCCTGAGGAGCTCACAAGGTTCATCATATTAAACCCTGCAGATTGAATTATTTAATTTAGGCATAAGTGAAAAGAAGTGAGCGGTACTACTCATGAAATAAGAGATTAATTACTTATGGCTAATTGTCATAAGCCAAATTAATAATTGAATGTGCGGAACCTTAAACATGTGGATCATTCAGTTTAATGCAACCCGTTCCAAATTACGTGGTAATAAAGGGGTGAGTCAGCATTGTTACCATGGTGAAGGTTAAAACAATATTTTATTAATTAATTATGTTCTAGGTTGGACATGGAATTAATTAATAAAGAGGGTCCACTTTATTATTTGCATTTGGTCCCTGGTATGGCCCACAAGATGCTCAGAGCCCATTATGGTTAGGGTTTTGCAAACCCTAGCACTATATAAGCCCTTCTCTTTATCAGATCATTATGCAATTAATATTCAACACATAATATTGAGAGAAAAGAGAGAGAGGGGCGACGACTATCAATGGGAGGAAGTGATCGATTCCTCCGGATCTCTGATTCAACTCTGTAGCGTATCCTCACTAGATTTCCGAGGAGCAAGGGAACAGATCAGTAGATCAAATCTGTTAGAGCACAATAGCTTTGATCAATCCCACATCCAGATCTACTCCATCGTTGTTATCTCCAATCTAGATCTGTAGATCAGTCGCTGGAGTTCATGTATTCCGTAGATCCATAATTTGCAATTAAATATTAGGAGCATGCATAAGGTTCACCTAATTTATTCAATCTGATTAGTATTTGATACCCTAAGAACGATCCAAATGGCTAAAGAAATAAATGACAACTCATGTTGTCAATTGTAGACTCAAATCCTACAGTACCTTCATGTAGGCTTAGGATTCCATCAAGCCATCAAGATCAAGATTCATTTATTGTCAGATAAATGAATCAATCTTAACTTAGGTCCTATCAATGTGTATCGCACGCACCAGCATACCAAACAACCAAGATAAGTCGCTTATTACTGCGTATGTTGCAGTCTATACCGACAATCTATCCTGGGATTGTGTCAGCTGTGATAACTATTTATATCTCGCTAGGTCCAGCGATCCATACGATCTTCTGTGATCTTCTACACCCCGTATAATCTCCCTATCGATGAGATAAGAGGATACTGTTGTTTGCTTCATATGTTTGTTAATCAGACATGACTATTGTATCATTGTGTACAAGACATTAAAGATTACCCATATATCAAACAAAATTGTTTCATAATGTTTTGCAGTATACAAAAACCTAACAAGACATCCTCTAATTATCTCAATAAACTCAAAATTTCTGGTGGTTCAGGGGCATAATGGACATCTCCTTCGGTTGTTACCAGGTATAGCTCTTCAAGGTCTTTGCTTTTTTCCATATGCATCATTTTGTAGAGTGAGTGATGAGATATATATTGTCAAAAAATTCCCCATTCCTAGCCTGTCGCCTCACCTTTCATCCACAAAGATGGAAAAAAATTTCTTCCTTAAATTAAACTTGACAAGAGAATGAGCATTAAGCCAATCACATCCAAGTATAATATGGCACACTTCACTATGTAGTACCCGCAGTGGGTAATGGAAAGTGTGTTCTTGTATTTCCCATGAAAAACCAATGATATGTAGAGTACTAGTGAGTTGTTGACCATTAGCTACCTTGATGAGAAGATGAGTAGCTCCTACTGTATTAATTCCCAGCCTTCTAACCACTGATTTTTTTATGAAAAAACTGCTCCCAATATCAAATGGTTATCTAAATCTAGCCTGAGGAAACCCCACACAAACTTCCATCACCCAAGATGCAGATATATGAGTACATTTAAGACTCTACACCATAACAAATCAAAGTGACAGTCAACCCATGTGTGCCCCTCAGCCTTCAATAGACTTTAGATACGACCAAGTTACCGAGATTTTTAGGCATTCATATGTCAAGTAGAATGGTTCATCTCAATGTTGATCCTATAGATACATTAAGATGTACCGGTCACACAAAGCAGTCAAGATAAACCACTTATGAACTTGTGTGCCGCAGCCTAAACCAACAGCCAAACCAAAAACTGTCTCAGTTGTAATACCTGTTTATATCTCGCTAGGTTGAACGATCTATACGATCTTTAGTGATCTCTTACACACCGTATGATCTCCCAATCGACAAGATAACTGGATGTGTTTTTTCGAATCATATGATTTTTAATTCAGACACGAGTTGTTTATTGCAAGTCACTAAAGATTAGCGGTATATCAAACATAACATTTCCCACTATACCAATCATAATGCTTTTATGAATACAATTCCAAAAGTCTCCCACTTATACTCAAAGCATTATAATATGTGTCTATTCTAATCAAGTCATGACATTTGGTCACCAGGTGGCTGGCATCTACCTTTGCCTTAGGCTACGAACATAACCCTCATCTGCCTTATGAGGTCAGCCCTTTGTAAATGGATCTGCTAGATTATCCTTAATGTTTAACTTATCTATTAGCACATCGCCCCTTGCTACGATTTCTCATATGATGTGGTACTTTCTCTCTATGTGCTTTGACGCCTTGTGAGTTCTTGTCCCTTAGAGCTTGCTAATGCACCAACATTATCACAATATACCGTGATAGTCTTGGGCAAACTCAGAACAATATCTAACTCATGGAGGTAGTTCCGGAGCCATACTGCTTCATTAGAAGCTTCTGAAGCTGCCACGTACTCAGCCTCCATGGTGGAGTCCGCAATACATTTCTATTTCGCACTCCTTCATGATACAGTTCCACCTTCCAAGGTGAACACATAGCCCGAGATCGATTTCTTCTCATCCTCCCCCCTGGAAATCCGAATCCGTATAACCTATAGGGCTCAAATTCTCACACTGATAAACAAGACAATAGTCTCAATTTCTTTTTCAGATAATTGAGAATATGATTGACATCAGTCCAGTGTGCTTGTCCAGGGTTAGACAAATATCTAGCCACCATGCCCACGGCATAACATATATTTGGGCTCATACATAGCATCGCATACATGAGAATTCCTACTACCGAAGCATATGGTACTTTAGCCAAATCATCCTTATCCTCTTCTGTTGTAAGGCATTGTGACTTAGACAGAGGAACACCATTTCTAAAAGGTAGCAATCCTTTCTTGGCATTTTGCATGCTACAACGAACAATATTAGTATCAATAGAAGCGGCTTGAGACAAGCTTAACATCCTCTTCTTGCGATCACGCAAGACTTTAATCCTAAGGATGTATCTAGCGTCTCCTAGGTCCTTCGTTTGAAATTGTTCGGATAACCATCTCTTCATGTCTGACTTCACATCATTGCTGAATAGAAGAATGCATCTACATAAAGTGCAAGGAATGCCACCCTTCCATTGATGCATAATCGGTACACACAACTTTCGGTTTTGCACTGTGAAAATCCATATGATTTAATCACATCATCGAATTGTTTGTTCCATGATCGTGAAGCTTGTTTAAGTCCATACAAGGACTTTTTTAACTTCCAGAAAAGATGCTCTTCACCATCCTTCACATAACCCTCTGGTTGTTTCATATAGATGTCACGACCTTCCTCAAGGTACCCGTTTAAAAATGTAGTTTTTGACATCCATCTGCCAGATTTCTAGGTCTATATGTGCTGTTATGGATAAAAGAATTTGAATGGACTTGAGCATGGCTACCGGTGCGAAGGTTTTGTCATAGTCAATGTCCTCATTTTGTCTATAACCCTTCGCTACCAACCTGGCTTTAAAAGCCGTTATTTCTCCTTTCGAACCTTTCTGCCATTTGTATACCCATTTGCAACCTATGGCCCGAAAGCCATTTGGTAGCGTAGACTTCTGGCATACATCCATAGCGAAATTTATTCAATTTCTGAATCCATGGCTTTACGCTATTTTTATGCATATTTGTAATTTATTGCTTTGTAGTATGTCCATGGGTCGGTATCATCTAGTTTGTCTTCTGGGATAAAGTCCAAAGACTCTCCCACGAACATATACCGCTCGGGTTGGTGAGGTACCCTCCCACTACGACGGAGCACTGGTACTTCATCAACAGTTGGTGCAGTTACTTGTGGCTCAATACCTTGCACTAGCGATCGTGCAATTGGTTCCATACCTTCCATAGGTACACTCAATGGAAACGCATCATCTTCTCCAATTTCTTGGAGAATGATGTCACTTTTGGATTTGTGGTTTTTCACAAACTCGTCCTCCAAGAGTCTCGCGTTGGTGCTAACAACAATCTTTTGATCCTCAGGACAGTAGAAATAACCACTTTTCATTTGTTTGGGGTATCCCACGAACAACATTAGCTTGGACCTACCTTCTAACTTATCAGGTTCCTTTGACAAAAAAATATGTCGGACAACCCCACATACATATCTTTGACACACTAGGCTTTTGCCAATGCCAGAGTTCCGAGGGTGTCTTAGGAACTGACTTAGAAGGTACTAGGTTTAGCAAGTACGCCGTTGTTAATAACGCGTGGCCCCAAAATGAAACAAACAAGTTTGCATAACTCATTATAGACCTAACCATTTCAAGAAGAGTCCTATTTGTTCTTTACGCCACACCATTCTACAGAGGAGTCTCTAGTGCGGTCCATTGGGATGTAATCCCATGCTCTAACAAAAACTGCAAGAACTCGTCATTGAGATACTCACCACCACGATCAAATCGTAATGACTTAATGGTCTTGTTTAACTTCTTCTCTACTTCTGCCCTGAATTCCTTGAATTTCTCAAAGCATTCAGACTTATAGTGAAGCAAGTAAACATACCCGTATCTCGAGTAATCATCAATAAAAGTGACGAAATACTTAAGTCCTCCACAAGCTTGCGTAGACATCGGTCCACATAAGTCAGAATGGATCAATTCCAACATATCACTGGCTTGAGACTGATTTTCCTTGTAAGGCATGGTCGTCATCATTCCTTCTATACAGGATTCACAAACTCGATGTGGAACTACCTGGATAGAATCCAATGTTCCATCATCCACGAGTCTCTTGATCCGCTTTAGACTGATGTGACCTAGTCTCAGATGACATGGACATGTAAGATCCTCATCAGAAGATGAAAACTTTCTCTTTTTATGATTAAATTAGTTGTATGCAACATTCATGGAAGATTCATGCAAACAAGTTATTATATAAAGAGAGTCTTTTTGTATCCCATGACATATAACACAATTATTGCCATTGATAGAAACCTGGCTATAAAAAATAACTAAAAATCTATCATTTATTAAATGGGAAACAGAAATAAAGTTCCGTCAAAAATTCGGCACATAAAAAATGTCTCTTAAAATCAAAACTTTGTTGTGATAGCATAATGTAACATCTCCGACTATTGCTGTAGACACACGAGCAGCATTAATTACCCATGGAGATGCCTTGTCGGCCTGAACCCCTGCAAAGTGTAACAAACATGATCAGTAGCTCTAGTATCCACTACCCAAGAATGGGTAGAAATAGATGCTTAACATGTTTCTGTTACAAATGCTAATGACGTACCTTGTCCAACCTGCTTGGTCAGACAATCCTTCTTCTAGTGACAAGTTTTGCCATAACGAAATACTTGCCCTTTTTCCTCGGTGTCACAGTTTTCTTTTTACCAGAAATTTTGCTTCTAGAGGCTGTCTTCTTGAATTTCTTTCCAATCACCCCTTTAGCACCTTTTGATGAAATGGGGCGACTAATGGAAGAAACCAAGACTGCCTTTTCAGGTTGCATGATTGATTCAGTTGTCATTAGGTCACTAAGTAACTCATTAAGAGTATACTCTTTTTTACTCATGACAACATTCAGTCTGAAGTTCTCAAAAGACTTTGGAAGTGAGTTGAGTATGATGTCAACCTGGGCTTCCCTATCAATACCTCCTCCATGCCACGTCAGTTCATCCATAAGATGAGTCATGGAAACTATGTGCTCTCTCGCTGAGCTACCATCAGTCAATTTATAACTCACAATTTCCCTCATGAGTATAAATCTAAAAGCTCGATCCGATTTCCCATAAGTAACTATAAAACTATCAATAATCTCAGAATGCTTTGTCATAGTGTTGATACTATTGCTGGAGCACCTTATACATAGTGGTCATCATGCAGCACTTGACTACATTGTTGGACTTGACCCACTTGTCATAGAGGTTCCGCTCCACATCAGTTGACTCAACAGTGGGGACAGCTGGACACGAAGTGTTAAGAACAAATTGATGTTTCTCTACAACTAGGATATAATCCAAATTGCGCTTCTATTCCAGGAAATTCGGACCAGTTAATTGATTTTGTGTCAAGATATTAGTGACATTATTCATAGACATATCTATTTTTAATCTATTAATTATATTTTAATTGATTTTACTCAAGTATATTACAAACAGAAGGTATTCCTAAATAAATTTTTAATCTATTAATTTTATTTTAAATTTACAACCATAGCAAGAATTTGGCAATGACAAGTTGGCGTTTTGGAAAAAATCCCAAATAAAACAACGATAAATTTTTAAAAATCAAAAGCATATTCAAAGTTTCATGATATTTTTTTTTGTCGCCAAGTTTTTGTTTACATCATAAACTTGTAACAAATACTAATAGTTTAAACTTTTTTTAGGAATACATACGATTCGTAATATAGTATGAAATCTCAATAATTTGTAATATATTTATAAATCATCTTTTTATAAAAAAAATAGTTGAAGAATTAAACTAATCCGTATTAATAACTTCAAATTGTTAATTAATGGACTATAATTTTAGAAATAAATGGGAGGAATGTGACATATAATTGATTACTTAAACCACTTTAAATGTGGAGCTTATAATGGAAGCGAGATATTTTATTTTCCACGTCCATGTGTAATCATGCACAATGTAGTAATCCACCACCACCTAAATGGAATGCAAAATTCTCATCCAATTTGGTTTCACTTTCATATTTTGTGGTGGTAGTCCTTATTTTTAGATAAAAGATGACTT
Source organism: Plectranthus barbatus (assembly GCA_026898455.1). Classification (NCBI taxonomy): domain Eukaryota; kingdom Viridiplantae; phylum Streptophyta; class Magnoliopsida; order Lamiales; family Lamiaceae; genus Plectranthus; species Plectranthus barbatus. The sequence continues at coordinate 125,762 of JAPKLW010000910.1, read as the reverse complement.
GATCCAAATCCGATACTATTAAAAGAAAACTCAAATTAGACATAATTTCATCAAATTCTCTTAACATTATATTTTTGCGAGCAACTTATTTTGTTCAAAGTCTCTATCAAATCGACAAATGCGTGAATCTTTTTCAAAAAAATATAATAAATTAGTATTGCGATGTTTGAGAATTTTATTTATTTATATTAAAATAAAATTTAATTTGATAATTTTGGTGAATAATATGTGCTTTTAAAATGTGTAAAATCATTAATGTATGATAACAACATATATCATAAATTCATGTATTATCTATAATATGTACAGGATATTATATTGACCCTTATTTTGTTTGCTTTACTTTCAAATTTTATTTTATAACTTTTAGTGCTAAATATTTTTCTTTTTTTTAAACATATGACGATTTTTATTATTGTATTATTAAAAAATTTTGAACTTTCAACCATTTATTTATCTTTTTCAACTTTTTCTATGAACCAAAAAGATTATTTGTTGTTGAAGCCAGGCCGAATCAGCCCAAATCGGACAGAATCAACCCTGCACCCGAAAGGCCAACCTAGACAAAAACGGCCCAATAGCCCAAAACGTAGCCAAACCAAACCCAGAAGCAGGACAAGACTACCGATAGGCAACAATGACACAAGGTCCAATATCGACTAGGAGGTCAGGCTTTGCCTGACCTCGGGATCGACTAACAGCCAACTCATGAGGTCAAAGCCGACAACGACCTCAAACTTGTCATCGACCCTGAGCCAGTAGATAAGAACAACCAATGAAGACAAAGTTGTGGTAGTTGTAACCGACCTCGGGATTTTTGGAGTTAGCTCCGCTAAATCCAGGGTCGTGGTGAGCGCATCTAGGTTTAGCTAGAGCCATATTTCATGTAACGGGCTCATTTCCCTTGAATATATAAAAGGAGACCCCATTTAGATTTTAAGGCATTCTTTTTACACTGTACGCTAGCCAAAATTATGTTAAGATATATTTACTCTTGTTTTCTCCTGCACAATCCCGAATTCAGCATTTTATATATATGGCATTGGTTTGCGTGTTCTTTCCATTTATCTCTGATTCATTACGATATTTGTTGTTTTTCTAACCCGATTCAAAGGACTTCGATCAATAAAATCTCGAACCTCAACATTTTGGTGCCCACCAAGGGGCCTTAGAATCTAATTTGCAGGAAAATGGTAGGTATCCTTCCCGGAGGCAATAATGCAGTGAGAATGCAACCCATCAACCAACTGATTCTGCCACCAAATAGAACTCAACCACCTGTCAACCAGCCAGTTCCACCAGCGATCCAAACTCAACCACTTAACCAGTCGATTCCCCCACTCAGTGGTATCGACATGAATATGACACCGATGGCCGAGCTGGAGAGAATGGTGAACGCGCAACTCAAACCACAACCACAATTTACCACTTCAATGAGTCAACCAGCGGCATTGACATCTAACCCCAGGACGACGACTGACCCAACGATCACCTAGCTCCTCGAACAGATGCAAGCCAACCAAAGGGCAATTAACGCAAGGATTGAAACCCTACATGCAGCAAACCAGACCCTGCGAAGGGAAAATCAACTTTTGCATTAACTCATGCCGAACCCCGATAACCACCGCCGCACCGATGGTACCGAATCTTCCGCTGTCGCGGAAAAAACTCTACCACACGATCAGGGAAATGAAAGCCAACACAATCACAATGATAATGATCTGAGGACTGACAACCGCAGGAGAAACTTTTGGATGAACGCCCTTAGAACTGAGCACGAAAGATGGTTGGAAGCTCGATTGATATTATTTGAGTCAATGTTGACCCAGATTCCAGGAGTCCTACCCCCGAGCCTGCCATTACACGGGATAGCTATGCTAACACACCTTTCATCCCGGCTATCATGAACACCGACATCTCAAAATGCTTTTCACCGCCGACCTTTACCCTCAATGACGACACTATTGGGATTGTATACTAAAAGAATTAATGATAAAGTGTGTTTATTTGATACACTGGTCTTCATAAATGTGTTACATCAATATAGTCGCTATCTAATATAACAAACATACGATACGAACTATAATATCCTATTATCTCGCCTATAGGGATGATCATATGGTGTGTAGGAGATCATAGAGGATCGTATGAATTGTCTGACCTAGCGAGATATAAACAGTATCACGACTAAGATAGTCCCTGGATAAGCTGTTAGTTTAGGGTGCGGCACATCAGTTCATAAGTGAGCTTATCCTAGCTACTTGATGTGTCGGTACATATTTATGTATTGATAGGATCAACTGTGAGATGTGCCATTCTAGTTGACATATGAATGAGCCAGATTTCTAGATACTTGTTACGATCTTAAATCTAATGGAAGGCTAAGGGGCATACATAAGTTGACCACACTTTGACTTGATATGGTGGCGAGTCTTTAATGTACTCTTATACCTGCATCTTGGGTGTGGTGGTTCGTGTGTCGCCTACTTAGGCTGGACATGTAGGTAATCGTATCCACTAAAGGATGGGGACATTCCCTGAGGAGCTCACAAGGTTCATTATGCTAATTGTTATAAGCCAAATTAATTAATGAATGTTCAGAACCTTAAATATGTGGATCATTCAAGTTTAATGCAACCCGTTCCAAATAACGTGGTAATAAAGGGGTGAGTCAACATTGTTTCCGTGGTGTAGGTAAAACAATGTTTTATTAATTAATTATGTTATGGGTTGGACATGGAATTAATTAATAAGGACGGCCCACTTTATTATTTGCATTTGGTCCCTGGCTAGTCCACAAAGTGCTCAGAGCCCATTAAGGTTAGGGTTTGCAAACCCTAGCACTATATAAGCCCTTCTCTCTATCAGATCAATATACACAACTGTAGAATTAATATTTAACACAGAATATTGAGGGAATTGAGAGAGAGGGGGCGACGGCTAATCATAAGGAGAAGGTGATCGACTTCTCCAATTTTGATTCAACTCGGTAGTGTATCTGTTGGTCCCTGATCAGAGTCGTCGTGGTGAATAATGAACCAACTCACACACGAAATGCATCAGAATATTAACATTTACTTGCACTTAAGTTATTATCAAGATCGTTTAGCTTAGCCTGGAATAGGGTTTCTTACAGTTATACTCTAGGAACTTGGTTGCTAGGTTTCAAATCAGCACAGTAAACAATAAGCAATAAAATAGTAAGAACACACAAAGTTAATAGTGGTTCGATCCAATAGATCTACGTCCACTCCTATGCCGTATCGCTAAGAGTTCACTAAAAAGATATATGAAATACAAGGATTCGGCGAACACTTGTTGTAGGCGGTGAGCTTTCGACCCGGCCTCAATAAAGCTATCCTCCGTTACTTCGTTCTTTCCAGTCCACAGCTACGGCCAAGTCAAGAGCAGCACCTTCGTAAAACTTGTCCTTCGCTGCAATGGAGGTTTTATAGTTCTCTCTTGAACTTTTTCTGGTTTTGGCAGTTGCCCGTCGGAGTCAATCTCTTTTCAGAGATGTGACTGCTGGATGCTTCCTAGGATGGAAGGTATCCCAATGATTGGATTCTTGAACTAAGTCAAGGAATCTCTTGAAGGCAGTGTCAGATATTTAATGGGGGACACTCCTGGTTGTTGAGAGCTTTGAATACACTTTTTCTCGTGCTCTCAACTGACTACTTTATCACTTGGTTCGCTTTGTCAAAGGAATCTCTTACTTAGGCTTTTTGCGAGTGTAAGCAGTAATTGGAGCAGTAGTCATCTCTCCGTTTTAGACTTGTCTTTTATACCTCGAGATTCAAACTTTGAATCTCCATACCCGTTAGACACAACGCCTCCTTCGTCCAAGAGAAGGTAGACTTTATCCTTCCTTTCCGTCGTTATGTAGGGTTTGAGTCTACGATGGAAAACATGAGTTTCCATTACTAAATTTTTGCCAAGAATCATTCTTAGGATACCATGAATAAATTTCAATTAAATAAACCATGCGAACCTATGCATGCTCCTACAAAATTAATTGCAGAGGATGGAATTTAGGAATACCTGATCTTTACCGTTTGATCTACAGTTCTAGATCGGAGCCAATAACAATGAAGTAAATCTGGATCTGAATCTGAACAATGGCGTTGGAAGTTGTTCCTACAGATGTGATCTTCTGATATGTTCCGTAGCTCCTTGGAAATCTGGTGAGGATTATCTACCAAGTTGAATCAGGCAGCCGGAGGATTTGATCAGAAAAATCCCCTTCCTAATCGCCGATTCTCTCTCTCTATATATCTCAATATTCTGATTTTGCATATCAAACTGTATACTGTGGGCTACTACTTCTGATCTGAGAGAGAAAACCTTTATATAGTGTTAGGGTTTTGAGAAACCCTAACCCTAATGGGCTTGAGCAGTTTGTGGGCGAGACCAAGGATCAAATGTAAATAATAAAGTGGGCCCTCTTTATTAATTAATTCGTCCTTGTTCAACCCAGAACATAATTAATTAATAAAATATTATTTTAACCTTCACCACGGTAACAATGCTGACTCGCCCCTTTATTACCACATTATTAGGAACCGGTTGCATTAAACTAACATGATCCACATATTTAAGGTTTTAGACATTCATTAATTAATTTAGCTTATGACAATCAGCCACAATTAATTAATCTCTAATTTCCTGAGTAATACCACTCACTCCTTTTCACTTATGCCTGAATTAAATAATTCAACCTGCAGGGTTTAGCATAATGAACCTTGTGAGCTCCTAAGGGAATGTCACCATCGCGAAACGGATATGCTTACCTAAACGTCCAGCCTATGCAGGCCACACACAAATTTCCAACACCCAAAATAAGGGTATAAGAGTACATGTAAGACTCGCCACCATGGTAAATCAAAGTGTGGTCAATCTGTGTGTGCCCATTATCCTTCAGTTAGGTTTAAGATCATAAGAAGTATGTTAGGGATCTTGCTCATTTTTATGTCAATGAGAATGGCACATCCCACTGTTGATCCCATCAATACACAACCATGTACCAACACATCTAGTAGCTAGGATAAGCCCACTTATAAACCGATGTGCCGCAGCTTAGACTGACAACCTATCCAGGGACTGTCTCAGCTGTGATACTCTTTATATCTCGCTAGGTCAAACGATTCATATGATCCTCTGTGATCTCCTACACACCATATGGTCATCCCTATATGCGAGATAATAGGATATTATGGTTCGTTGTATATTTGTTTCATCAGACAACGAGCATCGTTGTAGCAACACATATATGAAGACCAATGTACAAAACACTTAATCATATATGCTTTCAGTATACAATCCCAACACGTTATATAGTACTTTTCGACCAACTTCGGGAAAGCTTTGTCCTTGCTTGTACTTTTTGTCAGAACAAAAGTATTAGCAGTCGTTGCTAGCTATTTTGCCTTACTAAGCATTTTAGAAGAGTGCTAGCACGATCTGCTATGCCTTTTGATTGCTAAGCTTCTCTAGCAATCTACTCTTACATGTATCGGACTGCTGACTCCTCAACAGTTGCTTATATTTAGCATTTGAGACCTTTCACTTCAGATTGTTATAGCTTCTAGCAATCTGCTCAGTGCTAGTGAATGCTGACTCCTTCAGCATTCTGCTATCACTTGATACTTAGCGAATGCTAATTGTTCTAGCATTCTGCAATCTCTTTTTTGCTTCCGACTGCTAAGTAGGGACTCCTAGCAGTCTCTTCCTTTAGCATACGATTGCTAATGCCTTAGTAATCTTCGTTCTTAGTACTTGACTGCTAACTCCTTTAGCAATCTTCTTCATCTGCTAATATCTCTAGCAGCTACCATCTGCTTGGAATAATACTAGCAATCTAATCTATTACAACTCAATACTTAGCCTATACAGGACTTTACAAGAGTTGCTAAATTATGCTAGAATTCAGCGCTTAATCGACCAATTACTAAGGTTTGATCCAACAAAACCTTTTACAATTTGATCCTAAGGAAGGAATTCAGGAATAATTCCCAACAATTTCCCTCTTTTTGGTGCGATCAAAACTTACTATCACTTGCTGAATCTAAGAGGAAGAATATCTGAGTTTACAAGAATTTCCTAAGTACAGAGCTATGCTAATCTAGCAGTCTAACTCAGAGTTTATCCATCTTAGTTCTAGCAGGATTGGTTTTAGAAATTCCCCCTCAACAAGTGCTGGGAAATGTTTCTTGATTAAAACATAAGTAAAAATGCTACTACCTCCGTCCCGGATCATTAGTCTTGTTTCATTCCGGCACAGATACCAATGCAAGTGAGATAGAGGAAATTAGTATTTTATTAATGAGTGTGTATTAATTTTCCATTTTAGGAAAGCAAGACTAATGTTTGGGACAGACGAAAAAGGAAAACAGGACTAATGTTATGGGACGGAGGGAGTACTTAGCAATGTGCTAGAATCTAGCACTCAAATAATCACCAGGCATTTTACTTAACCAGTCACTCATTAAATGACTCAGTATACAAATGTAAATTTGCTGAATACACTCAAGGTGTATATCAACTTAGACACGCAACAAAAACTCAGAAATCTGTTTCATTTTCATTTATGTGATATGATCAATACAAGTACAAATGAAAAGGATAAGATCAAAAGGAATGCTAGAGAAGATCTGCTAATGTAAGAAATTAAATATCAAGAGTCGGGAGCAGGCTTCTTTGACTTGTCATTCTCGTCAAATTTGCCTATGGCCAACTGCACGAAGCTTCTTAGCCATCTTCTCGTTCTCCATCTCTAGCATATTGATCTTTAGCTCCATTTCCTTCTGCTTCAACTCCTCCAGAGCTCTTCTCTTCTCCTCCTCAGCAGCAGCCAGAGCCTCTTCTTCCTTCTTCCTCTGCTCGGCTTCAGCAAGTCTCCGCTCTTCCCCCTCTTTGAGAGCAGCCAAAAAGGTGGTCGAGAAGGATTGAACAGTTTGCGCCATTTGCTGCTGGGATTCTGCTACGTCCTCCTTCAACACTTCCATATTTGTTTTTACCTCAGCAAGATCGATTTTAACCTCAGCTACTTCTGCTCTTACCTCAGAAACTCCACTCCTGACCTCTTCAACCTCCCTCCGTATATCAGCAGCCTCCATCGCCATTCGCTCATTGATTGAGGATATAGCAGTTTGTACAGCGAATTGGACAACAGAGTTCAAGTAGGATGGAAAGTCGTGAGCACTTACCGGGGTAGCATCGAATGAAGAATTTGTGGCAATCACCATCTCCCGACTTCCAGCAGTGGGTACTTCTTCTATCTCAGCATTCACTCCTCCGTAAGCAGCCAGATATTGAGCTTCTTCATCAATTATCTGCTCTGCTGACTCCATGGCTTGGATAAGCTCTCCTTCAGCAGCAGAGTAGCGAGCCTCTTCAGCAAATAAGAGCATGGCACCGCTCTTGGCTTGAGCTATAGCAGCTTGGGCATCCAAGTAGCGAGCCTCTTCATCCATCATGCGCTTGGCTGCTCCCATGATTTCTGCATTCTGGGCAGCCTTTTTCTCTTCTTCTTGTAGCACATCAAGGATGTCAATTTCCAGAAATTTGTCAATCCTTTGATCTGAGCATCCATCTCTGCGGCTTCTAGCTCAACTCTTTCAGCAGCCATCCTGGCCATAAGCCTCTCCTTCTTGTATTTTTCATACTCGATCTGGCATCTTTTATACTCAGCCGCTGCTCGGGCTTGATGTTTAGACAGCTCAAGTCTAGCATCGGAGTATCCATCTGGAGCAAAAGTGGACTTTGGCAAGGATTGTGACTTGGAGAACAGCCTATGAGCCCGAATTGCTTGAAGACGAGCAAACACCTGCTTGTCTGTGAACTGCTTGTGTCCAGCCACTTGGTGCATCCAATCGTTGGCCCATTGCTCCTCTGGCATGATAGCGCGTTTCGCAACGCGCTATAGCTGCAAGTGTACAGACCACTGCAGAGGGCAAGTAATAATTTTATCGAACTCAAGGACTGCAGGCTCGAAGTATAATCAAGCACTAAAGCATAGACATCGTACTACCATCTAGGCGAATTAGAAAATGAGGTTGGTTTATTTAAAATTATCAATGATTTAAAAGCAAAGTAAAGTAAATGACTAATTTAGCTGGTTTTAGAAAACTTATGAG
>JAPKLW010000910.1:38353-114615 GCA_026898455.1 Plectranthus barbatus | reverse complement strand
ACACATTGATGAGGACCTAAGTCGAGATCGATTCTTTTATCTGACATTAAAAGAATCTAGATCTCTATGACTCGATGGAATCTTAAGCCTATATGATGATACAGAAGTGTACATATATTGTATATCACTTTGAGTTGTAGAGAAGGTTCTAGTTGAACCTGTACATCTGCAGTCTTGGGTGATATCAATTTGTGTATGACTGTCTGGTATCTGAACTAGGTAACCACATCCAGTATAGGATGGTGACATTCCCTGAACAGCTCAAAAAGGTTCGTTATGTTAAAGTCCTGCAGGCTGATTAAGTTCAAGCATAAGTGAAAAAGGTTTGAGTGGATTGATTCAGGAATTAAAGATGTTAATTAATTAAATAGCTTGTCAGAGCTTAAATTAATTAACGAATGTCTGTAACCTTAAATGTGGGGATAAACCGAGTCCAATGCAACCCGTTCCTCAAAACGTGGTAGCAAATAGGTAGGACAATATTGATTCTCTGGTGGCATGAATCAATATTAATTAATTAATTATATTCTGGGTTGAATATGGGAATTAATTAATTGATAGGCCTTATTTGCTATTTGCATTCTGGTCCCTGGTCTGGCCCATGATAACTCAAGCCCAACAGGAGCCTAGAATTTCCTATAAATAGGCCTCAGTTCCTCAGATCTCAATACACCAACAACACACAAGATCATAAGTTGCACACAGCAAACCAGTATTTGGGAGCTGTAAGTGATCGACTAAGATCTGAGAACGAGGAGGAAATTCTGCTTCTCAACCGGGCAAAGGATCTGATAGATAATCTTCACCAGATTTTCAGATCGAGTTGGGATACAGATCAGAAGATCAGATCAGGTGGATTCTTCTTCTTCTCTCTCCTCTCTTGTTTTCGAAAATAATCTTTTATTTTCTATAGATTAATTTCCTCAATCTTTTAGGAAATTAAATCTTGGTGCGTGGGAAAGATTAAAGGGCATCTCCGCGCACGCGTTCTTCAGAGTTCATCGATCCAGGTATTCCGCATAAACCTTCTTATGCATAATAATATAGGAGCATGCTAGGATTGTTCATAGGCATAGCAATTTATTTTTGATATCCAAATTAGCGATCCTTGGCAAACGGACTTCGTGATTCAGTTCACGAATCCCTTATGTGGCGATCAAATACAGCCCTTGCATAAAATTCCGAGACCATATGTGGTCGAAATTTTGTAGGTTCAGCATATAGATACTGTACTACCTGTGCCTGTACTAGGGTGTCCATCACCCATTTCAGAAACTGTTCTGCAGCGAGAGGAGTGTACAGAATCTTATCCTTTATCACCTGCGCCGCGTGCCTCTGGGCTTTCGATAACCCAGATTGTTCCTTCTTCTTGGTAAGAGAAACTAGACGGGAGTAGGGGATCTTTTCATCAACATCATCCTTCGATGCAATGTCGGTAAACTCCAGTGCATGCCTCACATGCAACGTCAAGTCTGGAGGGGGCTTGAAGTAAAACTTAATCGAAGTTTCAGATGGGGTGGAGGATTCAGGATTAGACATATTGAGAAATTCTGGAAGAATTTCAAAATATAGAAATTTGGGAGTGTTTGGGAGGCTTAGAAATTCTAGGGATTTCAGATTCAAAGTGTAGAAAGGTTTGAACGATGAATGAAGTGAAAGGTTTATACCTTCTGGACAATTATCCGACGGCTGGGGAAACACCTCTTCAAATCCAATCAACGGCTCAGATTTAGTGAGTCTTTTCGTATGGCAACCCACACCCCAAAACGCTCAAGTGCTTTTGACGTGTAGCCTCATGGTTTGACGCAGCCAGTTGCACGCATTAAATGCAGCGTGTCGGACACATCATTTCAAATTCAAATCCTTCCCGCTTTTGACGTCTGGAGATTGCTGAGAGCTTGGACTTAGCAATCTGCTGGCTATGGAAATCCTTAGTACTCTTATGATTTGCATGGATTCAGCATCCACATAATCTAGCGTCCAAAATCCATTATCCACCGCATCAATTGCTGGCACCAATCGTAATGCTTGTAGCATAGCATTCACATTTTGTCTGCTAAGAGCTTGGACTTAGCAAACATTCCTCAGCAACTGTCTGTACCACTTGCAAGTATAATACTTAGAAACTACTGAGAACTTGGACTCAGCATTCATCTTCTAGCAGGCGTCTGAATCACTTTGATGAAATTGGCTGAATAATAACATAGCATCCCGACGAAGTGCTGAGAGCTTGGACTCAGCAACCAAAATGCTTAGCAACCAAAATCCAGCAACGTAAAACGTAAGCTAGGAAATGTTTCTCTCCGCCTTTTTCAAGAAAAACAGAAATCCAGAAATCCAGAGAGAATGAGAACTTAATACTCATTCATCCACAGTATCTTCTGGCTCCATGAGGCCTAACTTTAGACAAAGTTCTTTGAAACGAGCCTCAGCAAGCGGCTTGTTGAAGATATCTGCTAGCTGATCTTCAGTGCATATATATTGAATATCAATATCCATCTTCTCATGATGATCTCGGATATCAATATGCTTCGTTCTTGAATGATGACGGGATTATTTGTTATGCACATAGCACTATTATTGTCACAGTAGATTGGCACACATTCAGAAGGAATGTCATAATCTAGCAATTGCTGCCGAATCCACAAGACTTGAGAGCAACAACTAGCGGCTGCTACATATTCAGCTTCAGTAGTAGACGTAGCCACTGAGTATTGCTTCTTGCTAAACCAACTGATCAGCTTATGTCCAAGGAATTGGCATGTTCCGCTGGTGCTCTTCCAATCAATCTTGCATCCCCCAAAGTCTGAACCTGAATAACCACTCAGTGCTAGCCCATCGCACCTTGGATACCAAATTCCTAGACCTTCGGTACATTTGAGGTAACGGATAATCCTCTTAGCAACATCCAAGTGTGACTTCTTTGGATTTGCTTGATACCGCGCGCATACATCAATAGAGTAAGAGATATCGGGTCTGCTAGCTATTAAGTAAAGCAAGGATCCGATGATACCTCGATAGAGTATGGGATTCACAGGTTCTCCTCCTTTATCAATGGAGATCTGGCAACTCGTGCTGATTGGAATCCTCAAACTCTTCGTCTTTTCTGGACAATACTTAGCAATCAGGTCGCGAGCGTATTTCCTTTGGTGAATGAAAATCCCTTCACTCGATTGTTGAACTTGAAGTCCTAGAAAGTACGACATCTTGCCCATCATACTCATTTGGAAATTACTCGTCATAAGCTTCGAAAACTTGTCGTACAAGTTTGAATTCTTCGATCCAAAGATAATGTCGTCAACATATATCTATACGAGCAATATGCTTCCTTCATCTTTAATGCGGAAGAGAGTCTGGTCAATCTTCCCCTTCTTGAAGCCATTATCCAGAAGAAATTTGGACAAGGTTCCATACCACGCCCTTGGTGCTTGCTTCAAACCATACAGGGCTTTCCTTAGCCTGTAAACTTGATTTCCTTATTCGAAGCCTGGTGGTTGCTCAACGTATACTTCCTCCTTGAGCTCACCATTAAGAAAGGCGCTCTTCACATCTATCTGCATCACTGAGAACTCATGATGTGCAGCATATTCTAGGAATAACCTTATTGCTTCCAATCGAGAGACCGGAGCAAACGTCTCATCATAATCTATTCCTTCGCATTGTCTATAGCCCTTTGCTACGAGACAAGCTTTATTTCAAATGACTTTTCCAGACTCGTCCTTCTTATTCTTGAACAACTATTTGGTTCCAATTACACTTTGGTGTTCAGGTCTATCCACCAAATCCGAAACGTGGTTGCGTGTGAACTCAGCAAGCACCTCTCGCATAGCGTTCACCCAATTTGGAGATTGTAAGGCGTCTTCAACCTTCGTAGGCTCCTCATGCGAAATATAACAAGCTAGCATCGCATTGCCTTGACGCGTCCTTACTGGATCATTGACATCATCAAGAATGGCATCTAAGGGATGATCGCATAGCCATCTTGGTCTCGGGTTGTTGGTTGCTTGTGTAGCATTGCTAGCATCGCCTGCTGAATTGTTCTCTGCTAGAACATTTTCCTCAGCAATCACTTCAGGCTCAGCATCCGGTACTTCAGTATTCGGCACCTCAGCAATGGGAACATCAGCATCCTGGACTTCAGCAGCTGGAACTTCAGCAACTGGATCTTTAGCAGCTGGAATCACAACATCGTCTTTGACCAAGTCCTCAGCAACTCCTTCAGCAGCGTCCAGTCCATCTTCAGCAACGCGTCCTCGATCTGGAATTTCTTCATCTTCTTCTTCAAGCTATTCCAGAATATCCAAATTATCATTGAGATAAATTGGTGGGTGGCCTCAGCATGATCATTAGCATCATCGGCTCGGTCAGCAGTCTGGTCACCTGCTGAGTGCGTCTGGATTGGATTGCAATCACTCATAGACTTAGTCGGGTCAATCTTCATATTTTCGAAAGAATTCAAGATTGATTGACCATGGACATCATTAGACTCATGATTGCTATCCTTTTCTTCTCTTATAGCTCTGCGCACTAATGTAGACTCATCAAAAATAACATTGCATGTTATTTCCACAACTTGAGTCATCTTGTTTAACACTCTATAACCCTTGTAAGATGGGTGACCATATCCCAGGAACACACCATCATCAGACTTAGGCGAAAAAGTGTTAAGCTTTGAATCTGCCATTGATTGCGCTCCTATTCTGTGTATAGCAAGCTGTCATGACTGCTTCGCCCCTGTACTTTCCACTTAGACAGAATCAGCGAGCATTGACCGCACAACTTCCTACAATGTTCGATTCCTTCTCTCTGCTAGACTGTTCTGCTGGGGGGTCCTAGCAGTGGATTTCTCATGCCCGATACCAGCTTCGGCGCAAAAATCCATCAATATGCCATTGCAAAACTCGGTTCCATTGTCCGATATAATCCTCTTGACTGTAACTTCTCTACTATTTTGCTCCTTGAGGATTAGCTCCGGTAGGATGAGCTTTACTTCATCTTTGGCTCTTAGCAAACGAACCCACGTGTACCTGGAAAAGTCATCAACAACCACAAGTGTATAAACATTTTTACTTACAGTGGCTGGAGTGACTGGGGCAAATAAATCCATGTGCAAGAGCTCTAGGATCCTCTCTGAAGTGGCCTTCTCCGGGTTTGATCTAAAAGATGCTTTGGTCTGCTTCCCTTGCTGGCAAGCTTTGCACACACCTTCCTTGCGGAAAGTCTCAGCAGGCAATCCTTCTACAAGCTTATGCTTGGCTAGGTGGTTTATGGTCTTGAAATTTAGGTGTGTCAACCTCTTATGCCATAGCCAATTGGTTTCTTCCCTGTTTAATGCTACAAAACAAGAATGTTGCTGGCCACTTTTCCAATTAACAATATGTAGGCCACCCTTTCGGATGCCTCTCAGCTTTATTTCACTTGTAGCACTGTCAGCAATAGAACAACCATATTAACAAAAGAAACAGTATACCCATTTTTGCATAGCTGGCTAATAGTTAGCAGGTTGTGCTTGAGATTGGATACGAGCGCGACATTGATAATCCTTAGTCCATTTCGCTCTATGCATCCTCTCCTAATTACTCTGCCTTTGCTGTTGTCACCTAACACAACTGTGGGGCCATAGATTCTTTGAATGTCTGAGAACAGTTCTTCATTCCCCGTCATGTGCGCTGAACAACCGCTATCCAGGATCCACTCATTTGACATTCTTGATGTCTTCGCACTTGGATCCTGTCCCTACAAAACAATTAACAATTTTGTTTAGGTACCCGCTTAACATCGGGTCCTGCGGGATTAGCATGGATCATAGTTACTTTTGGAACCCATATTTTGGTGATTTTCAAGACTTTCGTCTTTACATCACTCTTGGATCCCTTCTCAACCTTTGGATAAGCATGCTTTACAAGATTAGATCTAGGTGGAGTAGTGTTCTTAGCCTTCCTTGTCCTTTAAAAAGAAAATGATTTGGGCTCAGGCATCACATAGATGTTCCTCCTATGTGGTGTGTACTGCTTGTACGACGGTCTTATAGCATGGTATTGAACCTGCTTGCCCTTAGTGAAGGAAGGATATGCTATCTTAGCATTTGAAATATGATGCTCAGCATTCCTCCTTGGCACTGCTGAGTGAGATCTAGCAGACATCTTCTGGGTACTATGCTTAGATCCAGCAGACGTATGCTTAGCAGGCACTCGTTGGGTAGCCTGCTGAGTGTAGGGTTTGAGTCTACGATGGACAACACGAGTTGCCATTATGAATTTCTTGCCAAGGATCGTTCTTAGGATACCAGGAATAAATTTTAATTAAATAAACCATGCGATCCTATGCATGCTCCTACAAAATTAATTGCATAGGATGGATCTAGAGAATACCTGATTTCACCATTTGATCTACAGATCTAGATCGGAGAATAACAACGATGAAATAGATCTGGATCTGGATCTGGGACGCCGGCGTGGACGGTTGTTCCTACAGATCTGATCTTCTGATCTGTTCCCTTGCTCCTTGGAAATCTGGTGAGGATTATCTACCAAGTTGAATCCGAGATCTGGAGAAATCGATCAAGTTCCTCCCACCGGATTAGCCGCCGCCGTTCTCTCTCAATTATACTGAAAAACCCTAGTTTTCACAACTACTTATGATCTGATAGAGAGAAGGCCTATTTATAGTGTTAGGGTTTTGAGAAACTCTAACCCTAATGGGCTCTGAGCAGTTAATGGGCCAGACCAGGGATCAGATGCAAATAATAAAGTGGGCCCTCTTTATTAATTAATCCTTCCTTGTTCAACCCAGAACATAATTAATTAATAAAACATTGTTTTAACCTTCACCACGGTGATAATGCTGACTCGCCCCTTTATTTCCACGTTATAAGGAACGGGTTGCACTAAACTAACATGATCCACATATTTAAGGCTTTAGACATTCATTAATTAATTTGGCCTATGACAATTAGCCACAATTAATTAATCTCTTATTTCCTGAGTTACACCACTCACTCCTTTTCACTTATGCCTGAATTAAATAATTCAACTTGCAGGGTTTAGCATAATGAACCTTGTGAGCTCCTCAGGGAATGTCACCATCCTGAAACGGATATGCTTACCAAAACGTCCAGACTAAGCAGGCCACACACAAATTACCAACACCCAAGATACAAGTATTAGAGTACATGTAAGACTCGCCACCCCGGTAAATCAAAGTGTGGTCAATCTGTGTGTGCCCCTTATCCTTCAGTTAGGTTTAAGATCATAGGAAGTATGTTAGGGATCTGGCTCATTCGTATGTCAATGTGAATGGCGCATCCCACTGTTGATCCCATCAATACATAACTATGTACCGACACATCAAGTAGCTAGGATAAGCCCACTTATGAACCGATGTGCCGCAGCTTAGACCGACAGCCTATCCAGGGACCGTCTCAGCTGTGATACTGTTTATATCTCGCTAGGTCAAACGATTCATATGATCCTCTGTGATCTCCTACACACCATATGATCATCCCTATAGGCGAGATAATAGAATATTATAGTTCGTTGTATGTTTGTTTTATCAGACAGCGAGTATTGTTGCGGCAACATATATGAAGACCAGTGTACAAAACACTTAATCATATATGCTTTCAGTATATAATCCCAACACTGAGATCTAGCATTAAAATGCCTAGCAGGTATCCTCTGAGCATTCTGCTGAGGTCCAGCAGAAGCATGCTTGCTACGCCAATCTGTATGCCTAGCAGATGATGACTCAGCATTAACCTTTTCATTTCCTTTATCAGCATTCAATTTTCCAGCAGAAACGAATGATATCTTTCTCTGCTTAGAAAATTCAGCATTCTTGTTCAAGGCACCCTTAGAGAATTTTGCTTCACGACCAAGGCCCAATCCTGATTTATTAGAATGTTTCCTTTGTTGGCTCACAATAGCACTTAGAACTGCCTTGCTGGATGTATAAGCACATATACATTCCTCTTTCGGTCTACTTTTTAAAGTAAGATTCTCATTTTCAAGAATTTGAAAATTTTCAGAAAGTTTGGAGAACTCAGCTTTTAGTTTAAAAAAATCCTCACTTTCGGACCTTAGTCTTTCGACTTCCTCAGTCAAAGATGTGACTTTTAATTTGAGTGAGGTATTCTCTCCAACGATAGCATTCTTGATTTCATACATCTTTGAAAATTTGATAGAAAGCTTCGTGAGATAATCAACCTCAGAATCTAGAAAAGATTCCTCCAATTCATGCATGATTGCTAAGCTAGAAGTGCTAGCAGATGGTACCTCATTCGCATCGACTGCTAGAGCCGATTCAGCACTCTGTTCAGCATCAGCATCAGCATCAGCAAATTGATCTTCAACAATATTGGCCATCAAGACCAGCAGAGCTTCCTCATCATCTTCCTCAGAAGAGTAATACGCCTCTTCATTATCAGGAACGTCTAGCACCTCGGTCCTGGTCAGCAATGCTCTGGTGACCGCCTGGACAGCTCTTCTCTCAAACCTTTGTTTGAGGTGCTCCCTTTCTTCCTGGCTTACCCTCGGACATTCATGCTTAAGATGATCAGGAGAATTACACTCGAAGCATGTCCTGGGCTTTCTCTCTGTGGAACGAGAGGATGATGAAGTATGCTTAGCTTCCTTTGCTTTTTTCTCAACTTTAGCTTCCAGCATCAACTTCTGAAGCTTTCGCATTTGCTCTTCGAGCTCACTTATCTTTAGATCTTCAGGCTGCATGCTAGAGGATGGAGCTACTTCCTTTGCTGGAGAAGCAGGAGCTGATCTTTCATGAGGACGGAATGGCTTCTTTGTCTTCCATTTGGATACATCTCTTTTTACGAAGAATGCTAGGTCCTCCGGGGTACAGCAGATGACGAAGTCTTCGCAGCAGCGGCTTCGTTCTTCTTTGATTGTTGTATAATGAATTCATGAGTTTTAAGTTGAGCAAATACCTCAGATGTGGTCATTTGGCTAAGGTCCTTTTCGCTCAAGCTCGTCATCTTCATGAACCAATCCTCCCGTGGAAAGAGCTTGGAGATGATCTTGTTGTTCATCTCGCCATTATCGTACGTCTTTCCCAGATTCCGAAGTTCTCCAACAATAGTGTTGAATCTCTCTTCCATATCTTGGATAGATTCTCCTACAATCATGGAGAAAGATTCATATTTATCAACAACTACCTGTAGCTTGTTGTGTTTCATCTGGTCGGTCTCCTGGGAAGATTCAAAAACAAAATCCCACATTTGCTTAGCCGTATCAAAGTCTAAAGCTTTGTCAGACATCAACGGTGGCAAAGAATCTAGGATTAGCTTCTTCGCTAAGTGCTACAACTGAGCTCTTTTCTTATCTTCAACCCTGTATTCATCAAACGGCTTCACGGCCATTTGAGGTCTCGGTTATCCATCGGCAGCTGGTCCTACAAGAGTGTTAACTTTCATAATTTTGATTGGACTTTAGCAAGAACATCCGCCATCTCCGGATGTATGCTTTGCAGCTGGATGATGACCATCTTCTGCCACGAATTAAACTTCTCCTTCGTATACTTGGGCAAGGTATGATTCATCATTATAATCTTGAAGTTCCTGAGCTAGAGACACAAAAGAACAAAGTATAGTGCAAGGAATAAACACAGATCTGGTTGAAGCAACTCAGAAGCAGTAAGTCTTACGAACTACCGCTCTAATACCACTTGTTGGTCCCTGATCAGAGTTGTCGTGGTGAATAATGAACCAACTCACACACGAAATGCAGCGGAATATTAACGTTCACTTGCACTTAAGTTATTATCAAGATTGTTTAGCTTAGACTGGAATAGGGTTTCTTACAGTTATACTCTAGCAACTTGGTTGCTAGGTTTCAAATCAGCACAGTAAACAATAAGCAATAAAACAGTAAGAACACACAAAGTTTATAGTGGTTCGATCCAATATATCTACGCCCACTCCTTAGCCGTATCGCTAAGAGTTCACTAAAAAGATATACAAAATACAAGGATTCACCAAACACTTGTTGTAGGCGGTGAGCTTTCGACCCGGCCACAGCAAAGCTATCCTCCGTTACTTCGTTCTTTCCAGTCCACAGCTACGGCCAAGTCAAGGGTGGCACCTTCGTAAAACTTTTTCTTCGCTGCAATGGAGGTTTTATGGTTCTCCTGAACTTTGTCTGGTTTTGGCAGTTGCCCGTCGGAGTCAATCTCTTTTCAGAGATGTGACTGTTGGATGCTTCATAGGATGGAAGGTATCCCAATGATTGGATTCTTAAACTAAGTCAAGGAATCATTCGAAGGCAGTGTCAGAAATTCAATGGGGGACACTCCTGGTAGTTAAGAGCTTTGAATACACTTTTTCTCGTGCTCTCAACTGACTACTTTATCACTTGGTTCGCTTTGTCAAAGGAATCTCTTACTTAGGATTTTTGCGAGTGTAGGCAGTGATTGAAGCATTAGTCGTCTCTCTGTTTTGGACTTGTCTTTTATACCTCGAGATTTAAACTTTGAATCTCCATACCCGTTAGACACAATGGCTCCTTCGTCCAAGAGTAGGTAGACTTTTCCGTCCTTTCCGTCGTCGTACAGTACTTTCCGACCTACTTCAGGAAAGCTTTGTCCTTGCTTGTACTTTTGTCAGAACAGAAGTATTAGTAGTCGTTGCTAGCTATTTTGCCTTACTAAGAATTTTAGAAGAGTGCTAGCACGATCTGCTACGCCTTTTGATTGCTAAGCTTCTCTAGCAATCTACTCTTCCATGTATCGGACTGCTGACTCCTCAGCAGTTGCTTATATTTAGCATTTGAGACCTTTGACTTCGGATTGCTATAGCTTCTAGCAATCTGCTAAGTTCTAGCGAATGCTGACTCCTTCAGCATTCTGCTATCACTTGATACTTAGCGAATGCTAATTCTTCTAGCATTCTGCAATCTCTTCTATGCTTCCGACTGCTGAGTAGGGACTCCTAGCAGTCTCTTCCTTTAGCATATGATTGCTAACGTCTTAGTAATATTCCTTCTCAGCACTTGACTGCTAACTCCTTTAGCAATCTTCTTCATCTGCTAATATCTCTAGCAGCGACCATCTGCTAGGAATACTTCTAGCAATCTAATCTATTACAAC
Source organism: Plectranthus barbatus (assembly GCA_026898455.1). Taxonomy (NCBI): domain Eukaryota; kingdom Viridiplantae; phylum Streptophyta; class Magnoliopsida; order Lamiales; family Lamiaceae; genus Plectranthus; species Plectranthus barbatus. The sequence continues at coordinate 103,518 of JAPKLW010000910.1, read as the reverse complement.
TCAATACTTAGCCTATAAAGGACTTTACAAGAGTTGCTAAATTATGCTAGAATTCAACAATTGATCGACCAACTACTAAGGTTTGATCCAACAAAACCTTTTACAATTTGATCTTAAGGAAGGAATTCAGGAATAATTTTCAACAGTATCCTCACCAGATTTTCGAGGAGCAAGGGAACATATCAGAAGATCAAATCTGTTTGAACACGATAGCCTTGATCGATCCCACATCCAGATCGACTTCATCGTCACCATCTCTGATCCAGATCTGCAGATCAGAAGCTGGACTTTAGGTATTCTGTAGATCCATCCTCTGCAATTAAATATTATGAGCATGCATAGGGTTTATCTGATTTATTCAATCTGATTTATTTTTGATACACTAAGAACGATCCAACGGCTGAAGTAATAAAAGATAATTTATTTTGTCTATTGTAGACACAGTTCCTAAAACTGGTATCAGAGCTAGGTTTTGATTTTTAGGGTTTGTCTTAAAATTTGAGATTGAATAAATATGTATGTTTATATTTTTTGTGGATGAATTTGAATTGTCGTGGATATTTTTTTTGTTCTTGTGGCCTTCTCGTTTTTGGATTTTTTTTTCACCACGAGACAATCTGTGGTTAGATTAGATTGGCAAAAATTGTAATAGATTTTTATATCTATATTTTTGTATTCTTTTATTCAAATTTGCAATATCTAAGATTCGGAAAAACGAAGAACACGAACGAACACGACATCAATTTTCAATTCAACCTCATAACTCGCCAATCAACGGTGGCGGCACCAGCAGTGGCGACGCGGCGGAACGGAAACACGTGGCTGGGTCGCGCCCAGTTTTGCTGGTGTGCGCATGTTTCCGGTAAATGTTACAGATCGGAGAACAGTTGGGAGCAGGCCGGTGGTGGTCGCGGGCGAGAGAAACCAAGCCGCACAGCAGTGTTTTCTGCACAACTTGTGTGTGTAGTCTTCTTGCGCGATAGGGCTGAGCGACCGTCGCAGCCACCTCTGAACTCAGTTGCGATGGTTGACTATCGAGCGTGCGATGCTGCATGGGGTGGTGAACGGCGAGCAGTGGTGGTGTTTCTGCAAAGTGGCGGGGTTGTAGGGCCGCGCGGCGGGGACACAAAAGTTGCTGCTTCTCGCGGTTCAAACCAGTCACCTTCCAACAGCGACACCTACGGCGGCATGGACATCAGGAGTTGTTGCCAGAAGCTGCAGCGTGGGCGGCGACCGCAGACGGCGCCGGAAGAGCGACGACCAAGGGCTGAAACCGACGACAATGGCTAGGGATTGGCTGCCAAGGACGTAGCTTCAGTCTGACAGCCTAGAGGCGGCCCAAAATTTTGAAAATTAGGTTTTAGTTTGCTGTTTGGGCCTGAAACCCTAATTTGAAGCCCAACTGTTGATTTTTCAGCCCGACTCAGATTTCAAGTCCGACAGCGGCCCAGTTTGAAGATCTGTATCAAAAATTAAATCTTGTAATAGTTAGATTTAATTTTTTCCTTGTAATTGCATCTGAGGGGCCACGGGAATTTTATTTGTTTATTTATTTTATTCTCGTACTGATGTGATTTATTATGTGCACACCAGTAAATAATATGAAAGCATGTTTGCTTGCTCTATTTATTTACTCTTCAAGCATGTTGTAATTATTTAATTATTGACCATGCTTTATGTGGTTTATTTTATGTTTTAAATTATGTCTATGATTTTTAGAATCATATTAATTTATGATGGAGTTTTAGATGTGACATAATTTATGAGACATAAAATAATGTGCGCATGAAACCTTTAGAATTAAAATACTAAGCTGGATTTCGGTAATTTTTCAATCTAAAATCATTAGACCTCCACAAATACGGCCTCTCATTAGAAGTAAGGCATTTTGAAGTGTAAACATTTGCTGAAGCAGCTTGCGTTAGAAATAAATTACAAGTTCTAATGCGATGAGGTTTCTAAATAAAATATTTAGTTTAAGATGAGAAGTGGGAGCCTATAATCAAACGTCTGCTGAAGCGGCTTGCATTGAGATAACTTTCACTGATTTATAAGATTAATCTAAATGAGATAACGAAGGGTGTAAAGGGCATGCGGTATGGGTCTAGTATGTATGTCAAATCATCTTTTAACATCCGGAGATATGATTGTGGTTATTTGGCTTATATGTTGCCTGGAGTATAACTCATGAATGATGCCCCTACTCTAGATAGGCAAACATGATCTTAGTATCTCCAATATTAATTTCTTTTATCGGTGGATACCTGGCATATTCTAAAATTAAAGGGCCTTTTTGGTCTGGTCGAGTGGTTTGCCATAAACGTTAGCTGAAGCTGCTGAAGCAGCTTGCGGTAAATTCACTTGGGCAATTGGAGGAAACAAATTGCATTATTTTTTCTAAAGGTTCTATGCATGTTTGTTTCAATCGTTCGTAGTATGTGCTTACTTTAATCCGCTTATTTGTTTTTCAGATATGTCTATTATTGCATCGCTCGTTAATTCAATTGTACATAATTTCTTGACTGGTTCGAATTTTCCTGGATGGAAAAGTGATATTGTCAAACTTTTGGATTCATTTGAACATTTATTTGTTCTGCAAACTTTGTGCCCGAGTCTTCCGACTGATGCATCTTTCGATGAGGAGCGCGCACAGTATCATATGTGGATGTGGTCAAATGGCATGGCCAGACAATACATCTTGAGTGATATGTTAGATGCACTGTGTACTTGTTATAGTGATGTATGGTATGCGCGTGATATTATACGGCATCATGAATGAGTCATAAAAATTTTATGGTATGTTAGATTATGTTAAATGATAAGTAAGGTGCGCCATTCTCATTGACATATGAATGAATCAGATCTAAACATACTTGCTATGATCTTAAACCTAATGGAAGGCTAAGGGGCATACATAAGTTGACCACACTTTGATTTGCAATGGTGGCGAGTCTTTCATATACTCTAATATTTGTATCTTGTGTGTGGCCTGCTTAGACTGAACATGTAGATAATCATATCCGTTTTAGGATGTAGACAATCCGTGAAGAGCTCACAAGGTTAATTATAAAAGACCCTGCAGGTTAAATTATTAATTCATGCATAAAAAAAAAAGGAGTGAGTGGTACTACTCAGGAAATAAAAGATTTATTAATTATGGTTAATTGTCATAAACCAATTTAATTAATGAATGTACGGAACCTTAAATATGAGGATCATTCAAGTCTAATGCAACTCGGTCCATATAACTTGGTAATAAATGGGTAAGTTTACATTAATTTCCTTAGTGAAAGCAAAATAATGTTTTATTAATTATGTTATGGGTTGGACAAGGAGGGCCCACTTTATTATTTGTATTTGGTCCATGGTCTGGCCCACAAACTACATGAGCCCATTAGTGCTAGGGTTTGCAAACCCTAACACTATATAGCCCTTCTCTCTGCAGATCACATAACACATTATTCAGTACGCATTATTGAATTAGAGAGAGAAAGGTGGCAGCTACACTAATCAAGAAAAAATGGTTGTTTTTTCTTGAAGCTTTGGTGGAACTCAGTAGCGTATCCTCATCAAATATCTAAGGAGCAAGGGATACAAATCAGATCTGCTGGAACACAATAGCATTGGTTTGATCCCCATATCCTGATTTCATCAACACCGCCATCAGGATTCAAGAAATCAGAAGCTGGAATTCAGGTATTCTGTAAATTCATCCTCTGCAATTAAATATTAGGAGCATGGATAGGTTCGCCTGGTTTATTCAATCTGTATTTATTTTTTATATCCAAAGAATGATCCAATGGCAAAGAAATAATAAAAGGCAATTCACTTTGTCTATTGTAGACTCAGATCCTACATTCCGATTAGGGAGCACCGTACTAAGAGAAGATTCCTAAGAATGAGGGAACTCTCGGCTTAGTCGCAGATGTCTCCCTTCTTACCACATTGCATGAATATCCATATTTCTTGATTATATTTGTCATGCTGCTTGAATATCTATGTGGTATTCGAGCATCATGGTAAATACTTGCATTATACTACATTAACATCTCCATTATAAGACAATATTTAGTCATTTATCTGTCTTCATTAAGTTATCTTGCATTTAGAGTAAAATATATGCATTTTAGTAAACCGACATATTTATTATAAGATAACACTTAATAATTTATTTGCCTTTCATTTTTTCAAAGTTATCTTGAATTTAAGTGTAAAATACATACATTATATTACATCAATCTATTCATTAGATACTATATTTTTATGCATTTTACGCGAAATAGTTCATTATTATGTGGTTTTGCATAAGATTTCTAATTTTCATTAAATTCATAATATACTTCCACCAAACATGTGCAATAGAGATTTCGTTTAAAAATAATAAAATTATCTTAAATTTGATAAATGATACATTAAAAATAGTTTAAAATTGAGAGAGTTATAATTACTTCAAATTTTAGAAGAAAGAAAAAAAACATGGTACCAACTTTCAACTTTCATTAACCTGTACATTTTTTAAACAATGTATTTAGTGAACTCAATGCCCAAAAATATACATTAGTAAATAATTTTGTCATGCCTTGATAACGGGTCACTTATGGGGTTTTAAGTTTGAATATCCACCCATTGTACCAAAATATTTTATGCGAATGAGCATGCTCTTTACAACAATTAAATTATCTGCGATAAAATATGTGACTGGGACCTCGTACCACAGTCATGATGCACATCTGAGTACGGCATGACCCCTAGCGTATCGGCATCATAGAGCACTTAACTCATGGTATCTCTTTCACTACAAGGTCACGATCGTTAGGGCTCGCGCTACTCAAAGCCAACATCTACGTTTAGTAAATTTGACGTTCTTCTATAAATGGGTTTCCCCCACAAAGAGGACAGATAGCAAACTATAACAATTGGCAATAACAAAATAGTAAAAAAAACTCATGATTCATTTCATGCTTTTAATTATTTTTTTAAGAAAACAATATTTTCATTTTTCATTTTAAACATTCATTAACTTTTCAAGTCTTGAGACTTCAGATATAAAGGTACGAAAGAATGGTTTTGTTGCTTGATTTGAGAAACTAAATGAGCAAGCAATCATCAAATGATTTTTCATTCAATCTAAGAAATATTGTTCGAAAGAGAACTCGATTTCAAATACAAAGTCAATGTTCAAGGAGACTTGATGTTAAGGTTTACAAGTTCAAAAAGGTTTCAAGAAAATTTATGTAATAAAATATTGAATTGATTGTTCAAAGTGATATCAATTTGAAAGGCTTTTGAAAGATTAACAAAAAAATTGGGTCTTTATATCGATCGACACAGAGTGTATCAATCATGCCGCTCATGTCGATTAGAATGAGATGTGTTGACCGATGTAATTATTTTAATTCAAAAATAAATTCTACGTCGACCGAAATGGGTTGTGTTAGTCGGTATAGAGCATATTGACTAACATGGGGTATGTCGATCGAAATGGGTGAGAAATCGAGCAATGCATCTGCGTCAACTGACACATTCGGCGTCGACTGACACCATGGATGTAAAATGCGGCCGAGGCAGCCGCCTAATCGGCATGGAGGTGCTAGCCGCCATCCCGAAAACCCCCTCATCAGCACTTTAGTCACCGGTCACCGGAAAACTTAAACATAAACTGTTGGAGTGTAGAAACTAAAGATAGAGAGCCACAATTCAAGGGTTCAAGTGAAAAGAGATAGAGCAGCGGGGCCTACGGTTCACGTGTGGCGACACATACTAGGGCTCAGGTGGAAAGCGCGGTGGTGCAAAACTTAGGCGATGGGTTGCAAACTTGCGATGGAAATAAGTGAGAATTGCTTAATATTTTTTTCTGCGTGAAAGGTAAAAGAATGAAGAAGTGGTATGCGGAGCCACGTGGGCTTAGTTAGGTTGGTGGGGGAAAAAGGTCGAAAGTCTTAAAACTAATAAAATTTAAAGTGGGAAAGGATATAAAAATATAAAATAAATTATTATATAATATAAATTATTTAATTTCCATTAACTGACTAGGTACGAATTAGGCACCAACTTGACCAACTAGGCGCTAGGCAGCACTCGGGTGCCCGACAAATGCCTAGAAATTTTTACAACCTTGACTGACACACGCATATCACTTGACACAAACTGTGTCGACCAAAATAGAAGGCCGCATTCTTGGGCGAGAAAAATGAAATTTTGGCTCAATTGTAATCCAGGATCGTCCATTCGAATCCTAACAATACCAAATATTTTTCAAGTATAAATAATGAGCCTAAGGATGATTCTAAATATTATCGAGCCAAAAAATCTCAAAATCAATCCAAATTATCACAAAATTGATTTCTAGCTTAACATTCGGTTTCTAGGCTTAGAATCTAACATGCTTGACATGCAATCATGCTCAAAAATTCATAATCAAGACTAGGATCATAAAATTCCAATCAGGGCAAAAATTCTAATCATGCTAAAAATCGAAATAAACTTGATAAGAGTTAAGGTTTACTTCTCAAAATCACTAAAACTTAGAAATCTGGAAGTGTTCCTTGTCTTGGATCAAAATCAAACACTAAACAATGAGCTGTATTTTATCAGCGCAACACCAGAACCAGCAGGAAAAGGGAATCACGTAGCCTTCTACTACATCGGGCTTTAGAGACCCAATCAAAGAGCTTTGTAAGACATCAAAGCTCTATCTGAGGAAACTCCATTAATCGCCACAATCACGGAAGATCAAATTATAACTCCACGAGCATGGGGATTCTTGATTTGTCTCACATAGATACAAAGTCAAGTTTCTGTTTAAATATTATCAAAATTCAACGAACGGATCATTCCTGTTAAATACCATGATGAGGAAAACAACAAGATTTACCAATGATTTGTTTGAAAAAAAAAAGAGATCCTTGACATGGGAGAACAAGCTTGCTATGAGCAAAGAAACTCATCGCAAGTATTGTAACATAATGCACTTAAGGCAATGGGCAAATCATATTTGCTCAAATTGTCCTAACTAGAATGAGTCTGAGCTCGGTAAGGGTCCCAAAATCACGAACACCAAAGGTCCAGCAAAAAAAAGTAGAAGACACATAACTCTACAAAGATCATGTGATTACACAGAATCACAGGTCGACAAAAAAATAACAGTTGACCATACAAGCTGACAAAGCCATATGAAAGAAATGGCTTCAATAATATTTACCGGTGCAAACGACAAAAGCAAGTGGCAAGTTGGATTCAATAATGCTTGTCAACGCATAGCAACAAGTGAAGGTGGCCGGTTGGTGCAATAATACCATCACCTACCGGGAATTGATTCCCGACAAGATAAGAAATCCAAGGCTAAAATGAATGGCAGAGGATTTTAAGCAGGACCGACAAACTTTAATGGTGGGCACATGACAACGAAGTCCTCTTCAAGATAATAGAGGTATGCAACCTCTATATAAGGAAGTTGAATCCAAGCGGAGAAGGCATCAAGCAACAAAGAAAATAATTCTTTCTTTCCCATTGTTGTAACCTTTCCTCTCTTAAGGCTTTGTAATGGTTAGTTTTTTCTGTCTATGAGAGCAGAATCTTTATCTACAATGTAGCTAAACAAGTTAGTCTCCTCTCAGAATGAGATTACTTATGTAAGGAATATTTATATTTCTTGAAATAAGTGATCCCTGTAGCTTTCACTCATCTATTCATGTTTTGTGTATTTTCTTTACAAACCAATTGAGTATCATACACCCTGTTAAAGGAAATGAACGAGGGTGGTGTTGTGTGTCGCTGAAGGAGTCATCGTGCGAAGAATCATCAGTTGCAATCGAATGGTTGGGAGGTGCTCGTAAAAATCTCGGCAAAGAAATACCTGGCGACATTCTGGTCAAAGATATACAAATTTGGTACGTAGATAAACTTTACGTTTTACGAAAGCATGATGGGCTTGTTATGGTCGTGATGGACTATTTCCATTAAGCTAACAAAGTGATAAATTAAGGTTAATACAATAGAGATGATTGAGAGGTATTAGTATAATTTTACTTTAAAAAATAAGTTGAAGGGTATTTACGTAAAATACATGAATTTTTGATATATTGTGGATGTATTTATAATATGGGATATTTCTTAAATGTGTTATAGTGATTAGAATATTTCAGATTTGGCACTTAATTTATATCCAGGGTCAGTCAAGTGGATGTACTTGTAGTGTATATATATGATGAGTATCCTTATCTTATCTATTTTCTCACTTGACGTAATTTGCAAGCTGTAAGAAACACAGTACCAATCACGTACGTATTAGATGCAAGTACATAAATTCATAAATGTTAATTTCCTACCGCAACTCCTGGTCCCCCTTAGCCTCATTGGAATCTAATACTACTCACTTTTTTTACATCAATTCTATCACAATCTTCTGCTTAATTAATTTCATTCCACCTGCTCATCTTTAGTTTTATGTATACAAAACTAAGATTAAATAATTATTTCAATGCATGTATATAACCCACACCTCACTCTCTAACATGGTATGAGTAGAAATGACAATTTAAATCGAAAATTATGGTTTGATTTAGGGGTGTAATTGAACCGAGTCGAATCGAGTATTATCGTGCTTAAATTTGACACATTTAGTTTCGAGTCAAGTTTTGAGTTTTTTATTGAATACTTTGATGTTCAAGAATTTTAACGAGCTTTTATCGAACCTAAACAAAATTTCTAAATTTAGAATGTATTTAAGATTTTCATTATTATTTTGAAAAAAAAATATTTATTCCAAAAATAATATCATATTCATACTCAAATTCTAAATTATTTTAGATTTATCATTTATTGTTACTCTTAAATCATGAATATATTAGTTTTATAAAAGTAATTATTTTATATTTCTTACTAATTTTAGCTAACGAATCTGCTCACGAAATCACGAATTGAATACTACGATGCTCAAGTTCGGTTCATTTAATAAACGAGCTTTACTAAACGAACTCGAACGAGCTTTTATCGAGTCGAGATCCAAGTAACTCACGAGTTTGATTTCATTGAATCAAAGTTAAAAACAATTAGAATTAAAATATTTTGATTCAAAGATATTCCATAGGCGCCCAAAATTGAAAATCAACGGATATTTTTTACTATAATTATATTATCAAAATGTAATTATAATATTTACGATCATGCTTTTTACATAATTGTAAATTGGTTTTAAATTTGGTATCAGGTGTGATTTAAATATAATATAAGATCATACTTGTATTGTTTATGACGATGACATATCACCATACCCCATGACCTATCCAACGGGGAACAAACAAAATGAGCTTTTGGCCAAACGCACAATGTATATAATATATTATATATATAAAAGGAGCGGATTCTACGATAAAAAAGTTATTTGTATTTAAATGTTAATAATGTTTGATTAATTAGTACATTATGATCGTTTAGTTTTTATGTTTTGTTTCATTGAATTGCATAATCATTCACATCAAAATAAATAATTGTCAAAAATTCAATCTTGATCATTCATCCATCAAAATCAATGATCTAAGATTTATTCCTATTTAGTATATTCTAATCTATTAGCATATGATTCTCTCTCTCTCTCTCTCTGTATATATATATATATATATATATATATATATATATATATAGAGGAGTGTTCAAATCCGAACCATATATTTATGTGTGAACAGTGAACTTATATCTAGCCGTCTATTTTTTGTAATTTAATGGATCAGATTTTGACATGTGGCATTATATATATATTATTTAATTAGCTAAAGGGTGTTATTGGTATAGTAAATATTATATTATATAGTATCTTTTTTTAATTTGGTAGTTTCCTATTTTTATGCAATTAGCCAAAGATATTGTATCTTTTTATTCCTAAATTGATGGAATATTATATTTTTTTATCTTTTATACTTAATGTTGATTTCAGTATATAATTATTTATATTTTAGTGAGAAATTATTTCCCATAAATTTTGCAAATGGGAACAGACGTAGAGATGGAGGAAATTGGGTTTTTAGGGTTGGGAATAATGGGAAAGCCATGTTTATTAATTTTCTTTGCCATGGTTTAAGTCTACTGTATGGAGTTGCACTCACTCGTCGCCGCCATCTCCCCACTCGCCGCCGCCGCCATCTCCGTGGCTTCTAAGGATTCGAACGAGAAATATGGTACGCTTTATTTTCTTTTTGTATTGAACCTTATTCTTTTTTTAAAAAAAAACCTAATTAACAGTTTGAAAAGGGGATGTAAATTATTAATGGTTTATTTGTTCTGCACATTTGTGAGTAACTTTGATGATTTCATGTTTGTTTCTGTTAAATTATGTTTCTTCAGATGTGAATTGATTTTAGTAAATGTCGTGTGGTTACGCAGCGCTGGATGTAAGGCACACAGATGATCGATTCGGCTGTCACTTGGTGGATCGCCTTCACGAGCAGATTTCATTATTTTTGTGTCATATGCGATTATCATTGTTATTTTATATTAGTGTCATTATTTATGAATAAATGTATCATTGTTCGAATCTCTGTTTAATGGTTTGATAATTATTTTTTTATTTTCTACATTGTGTGAACTCAATTAATATGTAACATTGTACGCCTTTTATTTTATCATTGTTACATGTATTAAATATCATTTTATCAAAATTATCGTTTTAATATTAATTGATTTATAATACATCTTTAAGATCATTGTTATCTGTATTCAATATCATTGTACGAATAATTAAAATTGTTTATACATTTAACGATAATATATTAGTAGAAGTTGACAGAATAATCTTACAATGACACTCAAAGTTATAAACAATGACACACAAAGCCATAAATAATGATAACGATTAACTTAAGATTATGAAATAAATCGTGGTGCATTTTCTCTTTCCAATTTATATGATAATAATAGAAAAAACCGTGGGGCATTTGATTTGGTAACTGAATCCAAAAAATCAGCATGTAGATTTAATTACCATATCAAATTTTCCCGTTTAGGACTAATTTGCCCTTTCAATGATAGAAGAAGCTAGCAACAATGATAAATGACAACAGAAAATCTGGGACGTCTATTTTCGAAATCAAGGGCTGGATTTTGGTCTCTGTTCATTCATGGACACATGTTTAGCCATGAACGCACCCCTATATATATATATATATATATATATATGCTATCGTTGCATATCAACTCTCAGAACAAATTAAAAATTTACACGTTAACTTTCAACATGAACTTAGATTATTTTGATGCACAAATAAGATGATGATTTGTTTGAGCGGACATGGTAATAATATTCAAATAAATTAAACATAGATATATTTGAATTCTAAAAATCAGATAATCTTTTCTTATTTATAATAATATTTTTCATATCATATTAGATATGAATATCCATATTTTGATATATACATGCAATCTTTTATTGTTAGAGAGATTAATTTTATTTTTTTGTAATGAGGTATTATACATGTTTGCTTAGATAAAATGCATGTTTGCTATAAGATAAAATGCACAATATTGAAGATAAAATATCGTTAGTAGAGAGATTAAGCATTTTATTTGGCAATGTAATGTTAAAACAGGATATTGCCCTTAAAATGAACAAAATCGTAGTTAAAATGCAGGTTTTAAAATTATCTTTCATTGTGTATAATTAATATATTGTCCTTTAATGCAGGATATTGACCATAAAATGCATTTCTTTTAGTGGTTTGTGATTTAATCTGGTGCGTCGATCTGAAGATATGAACGACCGAGATTTATTCTCATTTCTATATATATATATATATATTTATGTATACATATATAGGGAGTCCATCTCATACAAAAAAATTAGCTTGTGCTAAATAGGAATGAATCTACACCATTCATCTCAAAAAATCAACGGTTGAGATTTTTTTTTTCAGATTTCATGCTTTCTTGCTTTATAAATCATGCTTAATATAATTAAGCACGATTTATAAAGCAATTAAGCACGAACGGAAATTATGCTTAATTTTTCAATCTTTGATGCTTTAATCTCAACTATTGATGCTCTCAATCCAATGGCTGAGATTCATTCCTATTTAGCACAAACTTTAATTTTAACACTTGATCATAACTCTCTCTATAGTTGCGTTCAAATACAAACTAAATGCCCTGAATGAACTATGAACTTTTCATTGGTGTGTGTATAATTGATCATTGTAGTTTATATGATAGTTCATTATAGTACTTAATTATGATACTTCATTGTTGTGTGTGTAATTGATTATTGTAGTGTATATGATACTGTAATGAGATATCATACATACAATAATAATCAATTACACATACAACAATGAAAGTTTATGGTTTATTCCGGAAGATGAGTTCAGCCTATAATTCACCCCATATATATATATATATATATATATATAGGTTAGATCATATGAGAATAGATGTTAATGTAAGAAATGAGAATAAATCTCAGCCTTTGATTTCACAAGATCTGCGGTCATGCTTTAATAATTTCCGACTTCATTTTATCCTCCGCGAACTTCATTATTACATATTTAAGGGTATTATTGTTATTTAGCCTGATGGTATCTTCCTCAAATAATTTCCCTTTTCACTTTATCCTCCGCGAACTTCATTATTACATATTTGGATTTCTAATTCCTTTTCAATTTCGATTTTTCGTCAAATTTCAATTGCCCTGTTGAGTCATCCAATACTCTAAAATTAAATTAAATTTTATTATTATTTAATTGAATTTTCTAATTTAATGAAGCTTTAAATAGATAAAATAAATTTAACATATTTTTCTGAAAAATTGATTTTATTTTTATTTAATTTAATTTTTCCCATTTGATGAAATATAAAGAAGATAAAATGAAGAGAACTATTTCTAAAAATTTGATTTTTTTTCTTTTAATGATGTATATAGGAGATAAAATGACGAGAACTGAATAAATTTTTCCGAAAAATTGATTTTATTTTTATTTAATTTAATTTTTTCCATTTAATGAAGTATAGAGGAGATAAAATGAAGAGAACTGTTTCTAAAATTTTGATTTTTTTCGTTTAATGATGTATATAGGAGATAAAATGAAGAGAATTGAAATTATTTTTATTTAATTTATTTTATAATGAACAATAATTGCGATAAAATGAAGAATGATTAAGATATAATGAAGAACTGCTAAGATAAAATGCATGTCACGTATAACATCAAAATTCACATCGAATTTATTTTATAATGAATCACATTTGAGATAAAATGAAGAATAACTAAGATATGATGAAGAACTGCTATGATAAAATGCATGTCACGTGTAACATCAAAATTCGAATCGAATTTATTTTATAATGATTCGCAATTGAGATAAAATGAAGTATAACTAAGATAAAATGAAGTATATAATACATAAAATGAACAAAACACAACTTTTGCGCCCTGTACGTTCGTAATGACTATGTTGCCCTTCAATGAAGTAAAATGAGAATATTATGACGCGTTTTTTGTTAAAGCTCTTATATAATCTGGATCGTTGATGTTGTCAAATCTATGGACGAGATTTATTCTCATTTCTCATGATAAGGGCTATTCTCACCAGATCAGCCCCCTATATATATATATATATATAGAGAGAGAGAGAGAGAGGTGTGTTATAGTGACAACCACCTCTTAAATGTGATATAAAACCAAATCTAGACCATTAATTTTTAAAATTAACGCACTAGATGAATTGAGTTTGAAACAAATTTTCACTGCATTTGACAAAGTAAAAGTTTGCAGTTATTGTTTTTTGTAGCGGTGACAATCTCTAACCCGACACGACAACCCGACACGAACCAAACATGAAAAAAACGGGTTGGATCAACCCATTTAATTTTTGGGTCAGTTTCGGGTCAACCCGTCCAACCCATTTAATTTTCAGGTCGGGTTCGGGTCAATCTCGGGTTGACCCGCAAACCCATTTGACCCACCAATAATATTAATTATTATTATTATTATTTATGAAATATAATTACATAAAAATTTAATAAATAAAATATAGCCTAAAACCAAATTTTATAAATAGTTAACGCGATTTTTTAATTTTTTAAATAATTAACACAATTTATTAATTTATAAATTAATTAACACATTTTTTTAATTTTTAAAATAATTAAACTGGTCATTTTGGGTCAGTTTCGGGTTGACCCGAAAATAAACAGGTTGAGTTCGGGTTGAGATTTCTGACCCGCGAAAATATACGGGTCGGGTTCGGGTTGGCGTGTCGCTTGTTATTATTAGGTCACAACCCGACCCGCCAACCCGAACCCAACCTATTTGCCATCCCTAGTTTTTTGGTCTTTTTACCAATTATAAAATTTGCACACGATTTGCACTCCCTAATTTAAGGGGTCAGTTTCTTAATTACACCATTTACTTTTTTTGTAAACTTAAATGTTTATTTTTCATTTTTTTTAGTCCATCGTCTTCTCCAACAAAATAAATATTGTCGGAATTGTTTAAAAAAAAACTCATTTGCTTATCAGGAATTCCTTCATTGTATATAACAATTTAGTTGCATTATATTATATTATAAAATACAGGAAATTAAAAAAATTAATTTATTAAAAATAATTGCATTATTTTAACTAATTCGATGCAGTATCTTAAAATATGATGTGAGACTATAATATATAATATTATACCACAAATAGTTGCATTATTCAGCAAACATAATTGCATTATTTAAACCGATTTGTTGTAGTAAATTAAAATATAACACGGGATTATAATACATAATATTACACAACAGTAAGTTGCATTTTTTACTCAAAATAATTGCATTAGCTCAATAAAAGAAATATGCAATATTTGAACCAAAATTCATTATCCTCATTAAACTTGTTCTTCGCATGAGTGTTACTCCAATTAAACAACAAATAATGCAAATAAACATGTTTAAATAATGCAAATGTACATTATTGGTCCCCGATCAGAGTGTTTTATACGCAGCGGAAGTATTAAATCAATCTTGCACGTATCTTGCTAAGGTCTTGACTTAGCAAGTCCTTATCAAATGTGTTTTAGCTCGGATATTCGTTAAGTTAACTTGCAGTTTATACTACAACACTTTATGTGTTGAGTTTCAAATATATGTAAGTGCAAGATATAACGAAATAAGGCAGTAAAGACACAAGGATTTATAGTGGTTCGAACAATTGTTCTACGTCCACTCTTCAGTCCTCCGACTGAAAATTCACTAGAAGAATGAGTATCAGGTCAGGTCTGATCTCTAACGTTGAGCAGCTCCTCCGTCTGGTCAGTGCGGACCTTCAAGCACCTCGATCTCCAATCTTCAACCGGTGTCACTCCGTAGAGTGAGGACAAACCTCTTCTCCTTGGACATCGACTGCTGGGAGTTTTATAGTTCTTCCCGGAACCTATCATTGTGTTGGCATTGCCCGTAAGAATCACGCTTGCACGACAATCGTGACTGCTAGATTCTTTCCAGAGTAGAAAGAATCCCAAAATAACCTTGGAAACTTAACTACGCAGGCCTCGAGCTTTAGAGATGAAAGCTTGTGAAAAGCTTCCGTCAAGAACTTAGCTCGCATGAGTTTGCGTAATGTAAAGAATATATTTTATCTCTTTCCGTTATCTCTGAGTGTAGAAATTCACAAACCTTTGAATTAAATAAGGATGACACCTATTTATAGGTGAAGATTCAAACGGTCGCCTATCTGTGTTCTTCCTTTTTCTGCAGTGGACAGAGACTATTCAAGTCTCCTCGTCTATGATTGGCGTAGCATCTATTTGTAGCCGTCTTTGTCCGAAAGGATCTTTTGGTGTAGATCTTAAACCTCTTTTGTGTATCATGATTGTTCTATCCTCTGATTCGTCGGGTTTCCTTGTGATTTGGATTCGTCTGATTTACGACTCTGTAACTTCTCTTGGTTGCTGATTGTTGTTTGTTGGCCGTTAGCATGCGGCGGGTATCTCAGCAGTTTGAGCTAAGACCTTCGGTTTCTACTGGAGTTACTTCTTCAGCATTCTTGTAGCGTTCTTCCGCATTGCTGGCCTTTTTTCTTCTTTAGCAGTCTTCAGCAATTCATCAAGTCTGCTGACTCCTTAAGCATCCTTGATTCTTCTTCTTTCTAATTCTATTACAACTCGAGTATGAATTCCTATACAGGACTTTTACAATCGACTTGATACTGAGTTACTAGAGCTTTGATGCATCAAAACATATTAAACTATGACTATAAATCAATTACAACAGAGGGGTTTTATAATATCTAACAATATTCCTAACAATTTCCCCCCTTTTTGGTGCGATCAAAGCCTCAATCTTAAGCTTTAATTCTAACTGATCATGGGAAGGCAGATTACTGAGATTACAAAGATTTTCCTATCAAGTCTATTCTTAGCATCTTAACTCTCGTAGAATCAGTATGATTCCTAAACGTTCCCCCTCAAAGCATCAAGGGTATTGCTCGATTATTCAAGAATTTTTATCCAGTAAATAGCTTCAATATCTTTTATCAGATCAACACATAGCACATTAACACACAATTTCATAAAGCAATCACAGGAACATTTCACACACATCATAATCCACGCAGTTTGCTGATTACACTAAGTGTGTAATTTCAGCTTATTCAATTAGATCAGCGTTGGACAATAAGATGGTGTCTTCAACCTGGGTTAGCTTCCATTAAAGATATCATGCTCAGTTGTACATGGAACACACACCCAAATCAAAATTAAAAAAATATCAAGTTTTCAACCAGGAGACTCATAGAGTTAAGAGAGATATTACTTCTTAGTTGTTGAGTAGTCTGAATCAGCAACATTTCTGGCACTTGAGGAACCGGCGGTGGGCTTCTTCACATTCTTGAGTACTTCCATCGTCATCTTCATGAAGTTATCCACGACAGCTTCTCTTTCATGTCTTCTGATTCTCTCCTTCTCTTCAATTCTTCTCTATTCTTCTCTCTCCTCCTATTCGCATTGTCTCCTTAAATCTTATTCCAGTGTCTTCGAACTTCAAAGCGAAGAAATATGTCTTCTTGCTCCTTTCTTCTTTCTGCTTCTTCTGCTAACCTCTTATCTGAAGGGATTCGTGAACTGAATCACGAAGTCCGTTTGCCAAGGATCGTTAATTGGAATATCAAAATAAATTGCTATGCTTATGAACAATCCTAGCATGCTCCTATATTATTATGCATAAGAAGGTTTATGCGGAATAACTGGATCGATGAACTCTGAAGAACGCGTGCGCGGAGATGCCCTTTGATCTTTCCCACGCACAAAGATTTGATTTCCTAACAGATTGAGGAAATAAATCTATGAAAATAAAATAATTATTTTCGAAAAACAAGGAGAGAGAGAAGAAGAAAAATCCTCCTGATTTGATCTTCTGATCTGTATCCCAACTCGGTCTGAAAATCTGGTGAAGATTCTCTATCAGATCCCTTGCCCGGTTGAGAAGTAGAATTTCCTCCTCATTCTCAGATCTTAGTCGATCACCACAGCTCCCAAAACCTGGTTTGCTGTGTGCAACTTATGATCTTGTGGTGTGTTGAGACCAGGGACCAAAATGCAAATAGCAAATAAGGCCTATCAATTAATTAATTCCCATATTCAACCCAGAATATAATTAATTAATTAATATTGATTCATTCCACCAGAGAATCAATAATGTCCTACCTATTTGCTACCATGTTTTGAGGTACGGGTTGCATGGGCTCGGTATATCCCCACATTTAAGGTTACAGACATTCGTTAATTAATTTAAGCTCTGACAAGCTATTTAATTAATTAACATCTTATATTCCTGAATCAATCCACTCAAACCTTTTCACTTATGCTTGAACTTAATCAGCCTGCAGGACTTAGCATAACGAACCTTTTGAGTTGTTCAGGGAATGTCACCATCCTATACTGGATGTGGTTACCTAGTTCCAGTACCAGACAGTCATATACAAACTGCTATTACCCAAGATACATATATACAAGCTCAACTAGAGCCTTTCACTGTAACTCAAAGTAATACACAATCTGCACATACTTCTGTACCTTCATTTAGGCTTAGGATCTCGTCAAGCCATAGAGATCTAGATTCTTTTAATGTCAGATAAAAGAATCGATCTCGACTTAGGTCCTTATCAATGTGTGCCCCACACCAGCATACCAAGCCATCCAAGATAAGATGCTTATTACTGCGTATGCTGCAGCCTACACCGACAGTTTATCCTGGAACTGTCTCAGCTGTGATAACTGTTTATATCTCGCTAGGTCAAACGATCCATACGATCTTCCGTGATCTTCTACACACCGTATGATCTCCCTATCGACGAGATAAGAGGATAATTGTGTTTGCGACACATGTTTGTTAATTCAGACAGGAGATGAACATACAACATTTATGATTCCCAGTATATTAACCAATCAACCTTGTACATAATATACCAATCATAATGCTTTCAGTATATAAATCCATCATTATCTTCCCCCTCTTTGATCGTAGCAAAAATCCCGGTGGAGAAGGTTTCGAAGTTGTGTTGTTGAGTAGCAAGCATTTCCTCTTTTGCTTCAGACATCTGGTTGGTAACCTCAGTGCGCACAATCGGTACCAGATGCTCTCCTATGCTTCGTTCTACCATTGTATGAATGAATTGCTGGAGGTCCCTCTGATAAGTGCTGGAGCTCAAGGGCTCAATTTCCATGATTTGGGGTCCCTCGGATAGCACTATTTGATTATCGGCGGTAGGCATAGAGACAGCGGTAGCCAATCCTTGAGAGGAAGTGGATGGTTGGTTAACATGAGTTGATGCAGTAGGTGCATTCTCCCTTCTTTCTTCTTCTTTAGCAATAACAGGGGTGGGCGGCCTAAAGCTTTGCATCCTGGAAGACTTGTTGGCTAGTTGAGTAAGGACTTTTCCTTAAATTTCAACATCCTCTTCCTATCCTCTTCTCTCTTTTGTGCGGCTTGTTCTTCGGCTAACTTATTTTTCAGTTCCTCAATTGTGGCCATCTGTCTTCTAGTGGAAGGAGATTTAAAATGTTGAGTGAATGGTGGAGAGTCTTCGGAAGCATATTCGGATGGTGGCAGTGAGCGATCTTCTGTGGCTACTCTGTGAGCCTTGATCTTCTGCAGCCTTGCAGCAACTTGCTTCTCCGAATATTGTCGTTTCGATGTCTGATCCATCCAATCGTCAACCTATTCTTCTTCACTCCTCCAGTAATTGAGACCCATCCCGGCCATCATAATTGCGCGGTCCTCATAATGTAGTTCATGAGTGGAATAATCGAAGAATCGCCATCTCTTGAACTCTGTTCTCAACCATTCTTGATCAGAAGACTCGCCTAGCAATTCAGCAAGATATGAATTCTCGACTTCAGCGGCAGCTTAAGTTTCTATAAAGATGCGAATATCTTTTGCCCAGGAGATGAGATCATCATTTTTCTCATTTCGCACCGTGACAGGAGGAAACCACTTCGCAATCCTCTTTTCTTTGTAGATTATGTCAGGTAGTCCATCCATGGGCACTCTTAGAGTTTCTTCTCTGAAAACAGATTCTCCATGGGTGACAGCTCCTGCATCCTCCTCATCATTAGAACTAGGAATATCACTGAAGGATATGTTTGATACTTCTGGAGAGCTGGGAATCGGAATGCGTCGTTGCCAGATAGATACAATGGTTCTTTCGAGCACATTCGTAGTAACTGTGGCAGTATTCCATCCTGGAACTGTTGATGGATCCACTCCCAATCCGTGTAGATACTGCTCATTCCGTGATCGCACGCTTGCAATGAGCTCTACTTGTAGTCGTGCTTGGGTTTCGACATCCAATGAGGTAGTTTCTTCCTCTTGTGTTGACATCTCTTCTCCAGTGGTTGCAGCATCAAGTGTTATTTTGGTTGTAGTGATGATCTGTTGAACGCCTTATAGTATAGCTACCTCTGGTTGCTGGTAACCCGTGTCTTCTTCGTTGTCTTTTAGGCCAATATTCTCCTTTTCTGAAACCTTATTTCCTGAATCAACAGTTGGGACCTGGACTGACTTTGTCACCAGATCGGCTTCTACCATAATTGTAACAACTTGGCTTTCTCTTTGCGCAGCCAATTGTTCCTTCTCATTCTCTTTCTCAGCAACAGAACTGCTTCCATCTTCCACAGCAGTATGTATCAACCTTCTTTTAGAATTTTCTTCAGCACTTACGCTTCCCCCTTGATTGGTGGTGGGTTGAATTGGTATCATGTCAGAACTCCTTTCACCTTGCACTGGAGTCTGCAATCTTCTTGATTCCTTTACGGCTTCTTTCATCTATCTTTTCTCAAGATCAGCAGCTGATTCAACATCTGTATTTTCAAACCATTCATCAGCGAACGTGACCTTGCTTTTCCCTTTTGCGGCTTCTCTTCGAGTAATACGACTAGTTTGTTCTCCAGCTTGAATCTTGGCATTGCGCTCTTCGTAGCTTGCCTTGACTTCTTCATAGTGAGAGTCCCTCTCATCAAGAGTTATCTGCAATCTGAACTTGGCATAGTCTCTCTGTTCGCGTGACCTCTGGAGTGCTTTCTATTGTCGCCTCTTCTTCCGTGATTCCTCCTCATCGGAAAATTCAAGCCTTCGTTTTGTAGTTGTATCATTGTTTTCTATCGCAGTCTCTTCGATGACATCTGGAATTGGTAGAGAAGCATCTACCTGTGGCATGTGATTTTGATGGTTGTTCCTTGAAATCTGTCGTGTTTTCCCCTCTTCTTAGCTTTTTCATCATTACCTGTTGGCTTCCTCCTCTTCTGCTGAGGGCTTCTTCGTGAACGCCTCTTCTTCACAATGGTTGGCTCAGGGGGTTGACCAGTTTCCTGTGATGGGATGTCGACCAAATTTTCAAGTTCAGTAAACATGGCATCGTGTTCTACTTTTCTCCTTTCTTCTTCAACTTCTTCGGCGGTAGGTGGAACAGCAGTAGACATGACAGCATATCCCTGGTAGGGATCCTCTTCATCAGAGCATGGCTCGTTAGGGTTGACATTGCTCTTTCCCTCTGGTATCAGGGGCTCCTTGTAGTTCTTTGGTGGTTATTGTTTCTTGGTTGGTGGTATGTAGTCGGAGTAGATCAAATCATCACCGTGGCAGCGTCTTCCTTCTGGTATGATTCCCTCCAGAAAGTGGCTTATCTTTAATCCAAAACCCACATCTTGGGTGAATGTGTGATCCTTCTTCACACTCTTGTTCTTGTAGACATGCGCTAGCCATTTGGTGTAGATGAACTTCGCCCAATTTCCACGAATTTGATCCTCAATCGCCATCATGACAGCAAACTTCTTAGCACTTAGTTAAGAAAGTGAACCAACTTCGCCTACTAACATCCTTATTACAACCTGTGCTAATCTCTTCATTGGCTCTGCCACTGACTTCAGTGGTGCTGCTGTTTTCCATGGTTCATTGAAGGTTTCCGTCTTCCATCTTAGCCATCTCCTTTGCATTTCGGCTTCATCATTTTCTTTGTAGTTGGCTACATCTTCACCGTTGTTTCGGAGTCTGTACTTCTTCTCCAAAACTTCTGGGCTTACCACAATCTTGATACCCAGAACACTAGTGGTGAAGAACTTTTCATCTTTATCAACTACTGCAAATGCAAAGAACATGTGCGGGTGAAATTTTTTGGGTTCCGCAAATAGATATCTCAATAGGTTTTTGCGGTCGGGTTTCACTATGAGAATTTTCACATCAATGCTTCCGGAATAGCGGTTCGTAGAGTATCTTGTCCTTCTTTGCATGAGCGGCTCTCCTTTGCTCGTAAGTGAGTTCACCAGGCGCCTTACCATGACTTATGGCAACTAGGCGGTAGTAGGAGATTGACTCATCAATATCCTCCGTTTTGTAGATACCTATGAACATCGATTGGAATTGTTCAGGATCTCCGGGCATGTTGGGTCGTCCGGATGATTCTGTAGGGGGACTGGTGCGGTTGGAAGATTCTGCCATTGATGTTTCTTCTGAAAACTTCAAAAAGTGTAGAGCAGAAGAAATTTCAAAATAAGAAGTTATGGGAGTATTAGGGTTTAGAATTCCCAAACCAAACTTCCTTTATACGATCTCAAGTAACCGGCTTTACTGTGAGCGGTTGGATCTCTCCTTCTTATATGGATGAATCGATGGTTGGGCAGTTGGTGACGGTTCTTCTTACGTCCCACTAAGTTGGAAACTTATGCATGGTTGACGTGTCTCTGAGTATTCGTTGCCGCCCTGAGCTAGAGTCTCCTTTTCAATTAATGCAGACCCTGTAGCTTCTCCATCAAAAGATTATCCCGTCTTTCAAAATATTTGAAATGATTATCTCTTCCTTGTTTGTTGGTCAACATGCAAATGTGCATTTGCTGAGGGTATCATATCCAGCAATGTGAAAGGCCTATGCTGAGAGCTTGGACTCAGCATATGATTATCTGGAATACCCCTTTAATTAGAATGCAGTAGATCACATAGCTTGCTGAGAGCTTGGACTCAGTATTTAACTCGTTGATTCTGTTGTGATCTGTACATTCCTTAGACCTTGTTTGCTGAGAGCTTAGACTCAACATTTCCTTTAAAGGTCTTTTATTCATTAGACGCTCATAATCTGCTGAGAGCTTGGACTCGGCAATTATTGAAGTTGTATCCTTGGCCATCTACAAATATCTGCTGAGAGCTTGTGCTCAACATTCTTTGGGGTTCTACTGAGAGATTGGACTCAGTAGACAACACAGTCTCTTTCAAAATTTTGATCCTTAGGATCAAAGAGTCTCTTTACTGAGAGCTTGGACTCAGTAAACACTTTCCGGTTTTGTTTGCTATAGCTGAATAGCAATCTACATCACTCTGCTGAGAGCTTGGACTCAGCATTCACCGGATATCTGCTGAAAGCTTGGATTTAGCAATTCTTCTAGACTCTTTAGATTCAATAAATCATTTAAGTTCAAGAGTCTTTTACTGAGAGCTCAGACTCAGTAAGTGTCGCAAATCTGCTGAGAGCTTGGACTCAGCAGTCAGCAGAGATTGTTTTGCTTGAATTGATTCTCCATTTTAGCTATCAAGCACTCTACTTCCGACTGGGGTTGGGGAGACCTTAAAGAAATTCCTATCTTCTGATTTTCCTTTAATTTTTTCAATATTTTCAATGAAAATCATTTGAGTTTTGATAGGATTCTTTATACACAAGGAGTGTAATGATCTAGCATTTTGACTAGGCAGTTATTTTGTTTGAGACAACAGAGTATTGTCATCAAAATGAGTATTTTATTGATATCATTGATTTACAAGAGTTACACTTCGCAAAGTATAATACTACAAGTTTACAATGATCAATTTGTCTTCAGACTGCTCCAAATAACACCTTTGCTAGATTTGCTCCTACTTGGTCTTTTCCTCGAGCTCATTGCTGCAAGTCACCCCACTTACACACCAATGTCTTGTGAGATATCCATGAGCAATTCATCATCGTCCTGATCTATGTGGATAACTCTTCTTCTTCCCGCGGACAATCTGGCTGTTCTTGAGGAGAAGCCTGACGCTAGCATATCTCACCATCTGCTCAGGTCAGTGCCCTTTGTCCGCATACTTCAAATCTTCTAGCTCCGAATGTCATGCTATTTGAACATCAGCACCATTCGCAAGCTTTCCTTTGCTCTTCAGATGCTGAGTAGATGATTTGTGTTGCATCTACTTCATCTGAGAGCCTTCCCATGATCTCCTCTTCTTCTCCATGGTTTGAAACTTGATCCTAGAAGAAGAGATGGGAAGAAATTGAATGGACCCTTAGATACCTTGATTGAATGGAACCAAGAGGGCTTTCTCATTCATGGTGACTAAGGAATATCCATCTTCAGACCCACCTGACAAGTTTATATATCTCCAACGAGAAAACTATCATGGCCTGACGGAATGGATCGCCTATCTCTGTTCGGTTCTAATATAAAAAAACTTATCGTCCATGGTGAACCAAGAATTGAGAGAGTCTTCTTAGATGTGGTCTCTGTGAAGATTATGACTCTTCTTGTCAATTTGGAGACTTCCAAGTCACGTTGCTCGACCCATTTTGAGGGTATTTTGGTGAAATGGTAAAGGATGACATTTCTGATTTCTTCGAGCAAGGTTTAGAAACATGGGAATGGGTGGCAGGTGATTGATCTGGGGTTCAGAGGTTTTGGAATATAGTTTTCCTAATCAAAACAACCTCTCTTTAAATAGATGTAACCCTTCCTAGAGAATTGTTCTCCTAATCGCTTCGGCTACTTTGGGAACCGACGGTTTCACAGTGACTTTCCACGTGGCTGCTATTCTCAGAACTAAATTGTCTCGAGCCTTGAACGAGATCTTCGGTAATCATAACGAATCTCTATCGTTGCTTCGTTATTGATGATGATTTTAATTGATACGTTGGTTGAGTATCCCGATATTTATTCCCTTATTTGATCAATTTCCCAAAATTGATCTAGCATATATTGATCAGCAGTCCTTTTCTTCTACTGAGAGCTGAGACTCAGTAATCTCTTGACTTATTCTGCTGAAACCAATATTCTTCAATATCTAATCATCTGGATTGCTGAGAGCTGGGACTCAGCAATCTATCTAGACTTCGATATTTTCTTTCTGAAGAGCGTGAGCTGGGACACAATATTATTCTGCATATAGCAGCTACATAATTCCAATACTTGATAAAACCAAGAACAGAATGAGAGTTGGGACTCATTCTTCAATAACCTCATCTAATTCCAATAAACCGAGCTTGAGACAAAGCTCCTTAAATATGTTCTCTGCTAGAGGTTTGGTGAATATGTCTGCTAGCTGATCTTCTGTTCTGATATAATCCACGGAGATATCCTTTTCTCAACATGATCTCGAATGAAGTTATGTTGGATATCATTGTGCTTCGTCCTAGAATGATGTACTGGATTCTTTGTGATGCACATCGCACTATTATTGTCGCAATATATAGGAACACAACCAGTGCTGACTTCATAGTCCTGAAGTTGTTGCTTAATCCACAGCACTTGTGTACTGTAGCTGGCAGCAACCACATATCCTACTTCCATTATGGATGTTGCTACGAAATGGTGCTTCTTGTTGAACCAACTTATCAGCTTGTGACCAAGGAATTGGCATGTTCCACTCGTGCTCTTTCGATCAATTCAACAGCCTCCAAAATCTAAGTCTGAATATCCTACGAGTGTGAGATCATCTGCTCTGGGATACCAAATTCCTAACGATTCTATTCCTTTCAGATATCTGACAATCCTTCGTGCGTACTCCATGTGAGATTTCTTAGGATTAGCTTGATATCTAGCACATACGCCTACAGCATACAAAATATCTGGTATGCTGGCTGTCAGGTATAGTAGAGAGCCAATTATTCCTCTATATGATGTGGGATCCATGGATTCGCTTTCTTCATCCATTGAAATTTGACAAGCAGTGCTCATGGGAATCCGCAGTGTCTTCATCTTTTCTGAATAGAATTTGCTGATGAGATCCTTGGTATACTTCTTCTGGTGAATGAAGATCCCATCACTGGTTTGCTGAACTTGCCGACCTTGAAAATATGACATTTTTCCCATCATACTCATCTAAAAGTTAGTCTGCATAAGTCGAGCAAACTTCTCACAGAGATTTAGATTTCTTGATCCAAATATGATGTCATCCACATAGATTTGAACGAGCAAAATCTCTTCAGCATCTTTGATCAAGAATAATATCCTGTCGATCTTCCCTTTCCTGAATCCATTCTTCAGCACAAACTGTGATAGCGTCTCATACCAAGCTCTTGGGGCTTGCTTCAGACCATAGAGAGCTTTCCTTAGTCTGTACACCTTGTTTCCGCGCTTGAATCCTGGAGGTTGCTCCACGTACACTTCCTCCTTTAATTCCCCATTCAGGAATGCACTCTTGACGTCCATCTAAAAGATAGTAAAACCATGATGGGCAGCATATGCTAGGAATAACCTGATTGCTTCCAGTCGAGCTATCGGAGCAAAAGTTTTGTCGAAGTTTGTTTCTTTGCACTATGCATATCCTTTAGCCACTAGTCTGGCTTTGTTGCGAACGACGAGTCCATTTTTATCTTGCTTATTCATGAATACCCATTTGGTTCCTATCATTTATTGATGTGTCGGCTGATCGGCGAGATCCCATACATGATTCCTTGTGAATTCTGATAGTTTTTCTTGCATTGCATTGATCCAATCCGCTGATTTGAGTGCGTCTGCCACTTTGGTAGGCTCCTCTTGTGATATGAAGCGCATGGCGCTGTGTCTGATTTGGATTGGATCTGCAATATCTCCTAGAATTGCTTCTGTAGGATGATCTCTAAGCAGCCATTTTGGTCTTTGTAGCTATTCTACTGGAATGTCTTAGCTGTTGATCGGTCCGATGGGTTCTTCTAAGACTAGTACATCAACAAGCTGTAGATTTTCCAAACTGTCTACTACGCTTGTTGGAGTGTCTTCTGTTGAATAACTGTCTTTTGGCATATCGTCTGTTGGATTCTGGTTTACTGGTGTAGTACTTCTACCGTCAGCAGTCTGCTCCTGGTTGTCTTCAGTAGTTCTCTCACTAATCTTGGAACCTTCAGTTGTACCCTTGTTTTGCTGAATGACTTCAACTCCTTGAGTTCCCTTTTGGCGTGTAAGCTCTTTTAGAGAGTTTATGGTGGCCTAAGCATTACCAGTTGCATCACAGGCCCTCCTGACTTTCGGCTGATCATTCAATGTCTTCAGTAGAGATGATGATTCACTCATTAACCTAGTCGGATCAATCGGTTCAGCTTTAGAAATATTCGAGCCCGAAGGTCCATTGACATCATTGGTTTCATGAGTCTCATCTCTTTGACTTCTCATGGTCCTGCACACTAAAGTAGCATCATAAAAAAATAACATTGCATGTTATTTCCACAAGTTTGGTTGTCTTGTTAAGTACTTTATATCCTTTGTGAGATGGATGTCCATATCCTAGGAACACTCCTTCGTCAGCTTTGGGAGAAAAAGTACTTAACTTCTACTTCCCATTGTTATGGATATAACAAGGTGAACCAAAAGCACGAAGATGAGCTAAGGAAGGCTTACGACCATGATATATTTCATAGGGAGTTTTGTTGAAGTGAAGATTCAATCCGCTTCGGTTCTGCGGGTAGCAAGCATTCAAAGCAGCTTCTCCCCAATACCTTTGACTCAGATCTGTATCCGCCAGCATTGTTGGTACAGCCTCTTTGAGAGTTATGTTTCTTTTTTCTGCCAGGCCGTTCTGTTGAGGTGTTCTTGCAGTGGACCTTTCATGTCCTATCCCAGCATCAGTGCAGAAATCCATCAATGCTCCGTTACAAAATTCTGTCCCGTTGTCAGATCTTATCTTTTTCACTGTGAGCTCTTTGTTATTTTGAACTCCGATTATCAGCTCCGGAAGGATAATCTTCACCTCGTCCTTGTTTTTTTAGTAACCTCACCCATGTGTACCTGGAATAGTCATCAATAACAACCAAGGTATATTGTTTATTACCTACAGTGGGTGGAATCACAAGGCCGAATAAATCCATGTGCAGCAGCTCAAGGATTCTGTTTGAAGTGGCCTTTTCCGGATTGGATCTGAAGGACGCTTTGACTTGTTTTCCTTGTTGACAAGCTCTACATATTCCTTCTTCTTGAAAGTCTCTTGAGGTAGACCTGCAACAATGTTATTCTTGGCAATGTAATTGATAGTTTTAAAGTTTAGATGTGTTAGCCTTTTGTGCCATAGCCAGTTTGTCTCTTCCTTGTTGAATGCTATGAAGCAAGATGCTTGCTGACCACTTTTCCAATCAGCGATGTAGAGTCCTCCTTTCTTTATTCCTCTAAGCTTTACTTCACCAGTGGTCCTATCAGCAACTTCACAACATGTATCAAAGAAAGAAACAATGTATCCATTTTCACTTAGCTGGTTGATGCTCAGTAAGTTGTGCTTGAGACTATCAATGAGGGAAACGTTGATTATTCATATTCCATTCTGCTCGATGCACCCTCTTCCGATTACTCTAGCCTTTGAATTGTCACCAAATTAGACTAAAGGTCCTCTGAATTTTTTAAGTTCCATGAAGATCTCTTCATCTACAGTCATGTGACCTGAGCATCCACTATCTAGGATCCATTCTTTTAATTTTCTTGAGGTTCTTCTTCCTGGACCCTGTTCCTGCAAAACAAAGAAGTTATATTTTCGGTACCCAATCAATTACAGGTCCTGCAGGACTAGTTCTCTAGATTATTCCTTTGGGAATCCAGATTTTCATGATTTTGACATTCCGTTTGTCATCACGTTTCACTACCCTTCCGTTCCTATTGGCATAATATCTGAAATCAACATTGGAATGTGTACTGGTGTGTCGAGCCATCACTGTCTTTTGAAAATGGTTTGGCTTAGACTCTGGCCTCAAGTAGTTGTCCCTTCTACTTGGAGTGTATGCTGGCTTCCTTGCAACCTCAGTAGATTGCTTAGCCTTGCTAGGATTTGTATGAACCTTCCTAGCAGATGGAATAGTCTGCTGGGTTACGTACCCTGACTTTGTTGGCCTCTTCTCAGCAGATAAATAATTTAATCTTTGCTGAGCAGTCAGCTGAAGGATGCTAGTCTGCTAGCATTACTGCTGAGCAATTGGCTTAGAGTTTTCCCTCTTATTTTTCCTAGTAGTTTGCTGAATCTACCCAGTTGATGGGACAAAAATAATTTTCTTTGTCTTACTTGATTCAGCATCACTTAACTTTTCTTCATTAAAACCTATTCCAGCGAAGTTCTTCGAACTTCTTTGGATACTAAGAATATCATTCAAATCTCTCGTGCTTTTTGAAAATTTGCAATGACACATATTTTGCATGGAACTATTGCTTTTCAGAGCTTCATTCTCCTGTTTTAAAATGTTAAGTTTTTCATTCAAGGAGAAGAATTTTGTTTTCAACTTTGAAAGTTCCTTGTCTGCTGACCTAGATTTCCCAATCTCATTGGTCAAAATAGAAAGCTGAGATTTCGAAGAGAAATTTTCTTTTACTAAAACATCCTTTAACGCATGAATTTTTGAAAAATCTTTCAGCAAATATTCTATAGTTATCTCATTTGATTCTGAGCAATATGAATCAGTAGTATCATGCTTATTATCAGAAGTAGATGCAGTAGACAAAGTAGAGTTTGTTACCTGGTTTCCTGCGGCAGCTAGAGCTGATTCTTCTGTTTGCTCTTCATTGATATCTGCCATGAACACCATGAGAACATCCTCTTCATCTTCTAATGAGTAACTTTCGTCATCATGATCTGAGATATCTGGTAATTTCGTCCTTGTCAATAAGGCTTTGGTGACAGCCTTCGATGCTCGCCTTTCGAACAGCTTTCTCAGTCTTTCTCTTTCCTCAGGATCTATTTGTGGGCATTCAAACCTTAGATGATCCGGGGAATTACATTCGTAGCATGTCATTGGCGCTTTCTTGACGTTCTTGCTATCTGCAGGTTGACTTTGCTGGAAATCCTTCTTCTTCCCTTTGGCTTTCAACAACAGCCTTTGCAATTTCTTCATTTGTTCTTCCAGTTCGCTAACTGAGCATTCTGCTTCTTTGAATTGAGATTCGCTGGTTGAAGGAACCGCCTTTGTTGAACTGGACTGAGCTGGTCGATCTAAGTGGAATGACTTCTTTGTTTTCCACTTCTATCTGTCTTTCTTCATGAAGAATGAAGCATCCTCAGCTTGTTCTTCAGTGGTCGCTGCGGCACGAACAACTTCATTTTTGTTGATCTGCGTGATGTCTCATTCATGGGCCTTCAGTTGAGCAAATACTTCTTTGGTGTTGATTTCTGACAGATCTTTCTCCTTCAGACTGGTTACTTTGACAAACCAATCATCATTTAGCTGTCTTGAGAGAATCTTTGAGTTCATGTTGGGAAGCTCGTACGTTCTTCACAGTTTCTTTAACTCAACTACAATGTTGTTGAATCTGGCCTCCATGTCCTTGATGGTTTCACCTGGAATCAATTGAAAAGATTCATATCTGTCTACCCATTGTTGTAGCTTGTTTCTCTTCATCTAATCCGTTTCTTTACATAGAGTACCAAGAAAATCCCACATTTCTTTGGCATTTTTGTACTCCAACGCTTCTTCCATTAGAGTATGTGACAAGGCACCTAAAATTAACTCCATGGCTACATAATTTAGTTGGTCACGGGCTCGCTCTTCTGGAGTCCATTCTTCAAACGGCTTGTCCACCATTACGTCTGGTCCTGCTACGTCTTCTCCAACCCAGGTCTTTACCTTTTCGATCCTAATTGGTCCTTTTTTGATCACTTGTCTCATCTCAGGATGTAAGTTCATCAGTGTGATCAACGAACTCTTTTTCCAGGTAGAGTATGATTCTGGAGTGAACTTTGCAAGCTTCGCGTTGTTCGCCATTGCTTTAAATCTGAGCTAAACATAGAAACACAAATATGCAAGAAAAATCTAGATCTGGTCCCAAGCGACTCAGAAGCAACTAGTCTATAAAGACCAACCGCTCTAATACCACTTGTTGGTCACCGATCAGAGTGTTTTATATGCAGCGGAAGTATTAAATCAATCTTACGCATATTGGTGATGGTGAAATTGCGACACTATCTCACGTTAAATTTATCAATCCAGGTTCTTTCGATTCGCTCTACTGAAAACTATTTACTCGTTTGAAGGATTTAATAGCTAGGCAAACACAAGTCGTTCAAAGTTTCTATTAACTAGGCAAAATAGTAATCTATCCTAAAACAATAATGAACACATCAAACATAACCATCATGAATCAATTATCCTCTTCTAGTCTAAACAATCAAACAATTCAACCAAGATAGGTAGAAAAAGTACCAAGTAAAGCAATGAGATAAGAGTGAATGTTGAATGAATATCAAATGTGTGAAAATTTGATCAAATCGTGATGTAAACCAATTTTAATCCCTAGGAGATTGAGCAATCGACCCTACACTCGTTAACCCCTTGTCACGGTGAGCTAACGGTTGATGATACTAAGACTTGCAAACAACTACATTATTAAGCCCTAGACCACTCCAAATAGAACTTCAATTATCGACCTACGACTAAGCACCGCATAGGGATTGGAACTTAAATTGTATGAATCTACACTATTCACGACAATTCCACCCGCGTATTGGCTGCAGCGTTCACATCAACTACCCCCTAGGTTGGCTATTACCTACACCTAAGAGATAAAGAACAAGATCTAGTGCAATTCAAGCTCTCAAAGGAAAGTAAACAATCATCAATCAATCTCATCTCAACACATTATCCATTCAATCAACATTCACAATAGAAATTAGTTACTCATACCTTCAATTTCATACAATACAATAGAGAAAGCAATAGAATCCATTACAAAATTGATAGGTCTAGCATTGATCTTCCTCAATTGTCTTCCTTGGACTTAATCTACCTCACGATCTTCCTTGATCTTCACCAAATTTGGAGGAATGTGGCCTAGATCCTCTTGAATGTGGGTGGGGAGTGGTTGATGATGGATCTAGAGAGAAATCTAGGAATGGTTATTTGAAATCTGACCAAAAGTTCTTTTAAAATTCGAAGATCCCCCTTTTATAGACGAGCTCCCAGGGCCTCGGATCGCCCGAGCCGAATTTGGCTCGCCCGAGCTAAGTGGAAAAACTGCCAGAAACTGCCAAACCCGCAATGGCTCGATCGAGCCAGGCTTGGCTCGGCCGAGCAGATCCTCTAAAGTGCAGGCTCGGTCGAGCACTATAGGGTCGGCCGAGCTAGGCCTCTGTTCCAATGGCTCGATCGATCCTGCCCTGGCTCGGTTGAGAAATCTATCTGAAATCAGGTTTCTTCCTTCCTTTGCTCCGCTCGGTCGATCCAACTTCCTTTTAACCTTCGACTCGGGCGATTTACCTCCAAAACTCAACCAAAAGTGCTGATTTTAGCTCAAAACACGTCCTACAACATTCAAAACACAAAAACATGAAAACAGGACAAAAGAACAACAAAAACATATGATATGAGGGTAAAATGGCCACAAACATGCACGCTCACACATTGAAATATAGGTCATTTTACACACATATCATAATCCCCCAAACTTGAACCTTTGATTGTCCTCAATCAAAACAAAGTTAAGCAATCCATGAACCTCATGAAACAACCTACAGCTCATCTTAATTATCTTGGCATGCCCTAATCAATCGAGATTATCATCTTACTTTGTGACACGGTTAATGCTAACGACTTGAACCACTCATCAACTTTTGGATAAAGAAATAAAAACACTCCCTTATGTGTTTAGGGACAATGAGCATCACTCATTCACAAGATATCGAGCACAATTTCCATAGGCTTGAAACTATTCTCACCACGATACTACAATGAGTTGGCTCCTAAAATAAAAAAGGTCTTTGTTTTCGGTTATAACGTGGCTTACTAAAGGGTAGGTGGTTTTGGGCCAAAGTGACTAAACTTCTCAAATTCCCAAAACCCCCAAACTTACTCTCTTCAATCCACTTCAAACCCGAGGTTTTTTCATTCACAACATTTCATTCTTTCTTCTTCTTTTTTTCTTTTTCATTTTTTTCCAACACCGTCATTCATTCATTTCATGGTGTCTTTCTTTCTTTTCTCTTTCTCTTCTTCTCTTTTTTTTTTCTCAAGCACCCAAAATTTTTGTTGGTGCATCAATTTTCTAGGATTCACATCAATCCTTTATTTCATAGCTTCCATGCCTCAACATTTCCCATCAATTCCCAACCCAACTCTCATCACCGTATTCACCCTCATACACTCTTTCCCCCCAAACTTTGTCCTAATAGTTCAAAGGAAATCCACCATTTAAAGCACAATCACGGGGGTCAACGGTATGAAATGCAAAATTATGATAACAACCACCTTATACTCCCGGAGTGAAAGGTAGGACTAAGAATCGATGGCCTAATATAATTTTTTAGTTACAAAACTCATGCCAAATAGATAGAGAATAAGTGCAAGTTCTAGATCTTCTGCTCTCAATCTTGCCACTCACAACCAATAAAGATATGACAATATCATGGCTCAAACCTCACAGCTTTTTGTCAAGTCCTATGCATTAACCACACACAAAACTCAGCAATTCAAAAGTTCAACTAAAGCATGCCTTGAAAACTAGATTCCGCCCTATCATTGGTCAAGGTAAATATCAAGCTTACTAAGTAAATCATGATTCAAACCTCAAGCTCTCGTTTGGGTTCATCACACACACACAAACACACAACATCCTAACAACAATCTACATGCCATGAAACAATTTGTAATAAATGATAGAAAGCGTTACCCATCGGCACACACGATCAAATTGCTCTCCATGCCTTATTTGTACCTACTACAAATCAACACAAACATCACCAAACTATTGAGCATAAACAAGCCAATTAAATTCTCATTTCCACCGACTTTCCACAAACCAATCATCACAAAGAATAAAACAATATCCACTAGCTCCACCATTCATACCAAACCATGTAACATATCCACAAACCAAACCAAATAGAAAGAATTAAATCTCATGCAAGCTCGCTAATAATCTATCAACAAACCCTTCAATTAAAATTAAAACATCCAAATAACATCCACATTCAAATCCAAAGTGAAGGTAGATCAATATCATTATACAACCATATCGAAAGTCAAACTCCAATCAAATTAAACTAAACTAGAAAGCAGTAAAGATATAGAAAAGAGGAGAAGATCACGTCACCGACTACCGACACTTCCCCCCAAACTTAGTCAAGTGAGACTAAGTTAGTAAAAAGGTAGGCAGTGAGGTCTCACTACGATTTCTACAAAGAAAAGTGCAAAAATCAATCCACAAAACAGCAATTGAAATAACATAAGAAAAACAAATACCACACTCCGGATGGGTTGCCTCCCATCATGCGCTTTTTAAAGTCCCTAGCTCGACTACCGTACCTTAATCAATAAAAGAAATTTATAACACAGTACGATGTACGTCATTCACATAATATGGTTTAGCCCGATGTTCATTAATCTTAAAACAAGGTCCACCATTCTCTCGTGCTAACTCCAATGTACCATTTTCAAATACTTGCTTCACAATGAAAGACCCAGACCATTTTGAGCGAAACTTACCAGGCATCAGCTTTAACCGAAAATTGAAAAGAAGCACCAAATCACCGCGAGCAAAAGATTTACCCCTGATGTGCATATCATGAAATTTCTTTGTACGCTTCTTGTAAATCTTTGAGTTTTCATAAGCCTCATTGAGGGAATTAATCCATTGCATTTAAATGCAAAGCTCGTTCACCTTGAGCCTTCCTCCAATCAACATTAACAATCTTCAAAGCCCAATAAGCCTTGTGTTCCAACTCAACCGGTAAATGACACGACTTCCCGAATACCAATTGATATGGTGACATACCAATCGGAGTTTTGAAAGCCGTGCGACATGCCCATAAAGCATCATCCAAATGCTTGGACCAATCTTTCCGGAAAGCTACCGTTTTCTCTAAAATCGCTTTGATTTCCCTATTGGCCAGCTCAGTTTGGCCATTAGCTTGAGGTTGATATGGAGTAGTTATTCGGTGCTTAACTCCATATCTTGCCCATAAATTCTCCAGCAATTTGTTACAGAAATGGCTTCCCCCATCACTAACTAACACTCGAGGAATTCCAAAACGTGTTACTAACCCTTGCAAAAATTTCATCACAACCTTAGCATCATTAGTAACAGTTGCACAAGCTTCCACCCAACGGGACACATAATCCACAGCAAGCAGAATATAATGATAGCCAGAAGAAGAAAGAAAAGGGCCCATAAAATCAATCCCCCAAACATCAAACAAATCAACTTCAATAAAAAGTCTAGAGGGCATCTCATCCCGACGAGTAATGGAACCTGTTTTCTGACATCTATCACAAGCCTTAACAAAATTCATGCAATCACGGTAAATAGAAGGCCAATAAAAACCACAAGAAAGTACCTTCAGGGTCGTTCTATTAGCAGCAAAATGCCCTCCACTCTCGGAAGCATGACATTCCTCTATTATTCGTCTCCACTCTCCCTGGTGCACACATCATTGAATGACTCCATCTGCGCATCTACGAAACAAGAAGGGCTCATCCCAATAATAAAATCGCACATTTTTGAGGGACTTCTTCCTTTGATGGTACTTCAAGTCAGGAGGAAATACTCCAGCAACAAGAAAATTAGAAAAATCAGCGTACCAAGGAGTATTATAAGCCACATAAAATACTTGTTCATGGGGGAAACTGTCATTGATACAATGTTGATTTTTGTCCCCACCAACCGGGTCCTCTAACCGAGACAAATGATCAGCTATCACATTCTCACACCCTTTCCTATCTCTAATTTATATATCGAATTCCTGTAACAATAGAATCCACCTAATGAGTCTAGGTTTTGCATCTAGTTTTTTAAAGAAGTACCGTATAACAGCATGATCAGTGTACACAATGGACTTGGCACCTACCAATTATGAGCGAAATTTATCATATGCATAAACCACGACTAAAAACTCTTTCTCAGTTACAGTGTAATTACATTGAGCTGGATTTAAAGTTTTGCTAGCATAAGCAATCACCCTAAAAACTTTATCCCTAACTTGTCCTAGGGCCACCCCAAGTGCAACATCACTTGCATCACACATCAACACAAACTCCTCATCCCAATTTGGTGAAACAAGCACCGGGGCTGTCACAAGAGCCTCTTTCAGTTTTTCAAAAGCAATAACACATGCTTCATCAAAAACAAACTGCACATCTTTCTCAAGAAAACAACATAAAGGTTTAGTTATCTTAGAAAAATCTTGAATAAATCTCCTATAAAATCCAGCATGTCCTAAAAAACTCCTCACACCTTTCACTGTCTTAGGAATGGGTAATTGTTCAATAGCACAAATCTTAGCTTTATCAACTTCTAACCCTTTACTAGAAATCTTATGTCCTAACACAATTCCTTCACAAACCATGAAATGACATTTTTCCCAGTTAAGAACAAGATTTGTCTCCTCACATCTAGCAAGAACAGTCTCTAAATTTTTTAAGCATACATCAAATGAATTACCAAATACCAAAAAATCGTCCATGAATACCTCCATAATATCCTCAATAAGCCCATGAAATATAGCCATCATGCATCTCTGAAATGTAGCCGGTGCATTGCAAAGACCAAAAGGCATCCTCCGGTAAGCAAACACTCCATAAGGACATGTAAAAGTTGTCTTGTGTTGGTCCTCCGGTGCCACCATGATTTGATTATACCCCGAATAGCCATCCAAGAAACAATAGTGAGAGTGCCCTGCAAGACGATCAAGCATTTGGTCAACAAATGGTAAGGGAAAATGATCTTTGCGAGTAGCTAAATTGTAAAGCACGATAATCAATACAAAACCGCCATCCTTTAGTAGGTCTCTCCATCACTTCTTCCCCATTTTCCTTTACTACCTTTTCGAATCCCCCTTTCTTGGGTACCATATGCGTCGGGCTTACCCACTCACTATCACTTGGAGCATAAATGATATTATTATCAAGCAACTTAAGGACCTCTTTCTTCACCACTTCTTGCATCATTGGATTCAACCTTCTTTGAGGTTGTCGCTTAGGCTTACATGTTTCTTCAAGAAGTATCTTATGCATGCAAATGGTTGGGCTTATTCCCTTAATGTCAGACAATTGCCAACCAATAGCTGACCTATGCATCCTCAAAACTCGAAGTAATTTATCAACTTCACAACTTGAAAGTCCGGTTGAGATGATCACCGGATAAGTCTCATTTTCACCCAAAAATGCATACTTTAAATGGTCTGGTAACTTCTTCAATTCTACTTCTGGGGCTTTAATCTTCAATTCCATCTTCTTCTATTTCGCTTCATCTTCCTCCTCTTTAGTTCTTAATTCCAAGAACTTAACCTCCCCATTTGATACATCAATAGGGAAGTTATCTAACACTCGGACATACTCCAAAATGTCTCCTTTTACTTCTTCCTTTCCACCTACATTCTCCGTATAATAGGAGTTTTGCAAAATATCCTCCAATGCTTCGCTTTCGGCACTCGTTGCAAAAGTTAGGTCTTGCATTACCTCTTCCATGCTACAATTCTCTTCATTTTCCTCCTCCGTACTCCTCTTCATAGCTTCCGAAAAAGAGAAAGTGATCTTTCTTCCATCGAATTGGAAGGTCAACTGTCCATGTTTAATATCAAACAATGCTCCTCCGGTAGACAAAAAGGGTCTACCCAAGATCAACGAAACATCTCCATCATCTTCCATGTCAAGTATCACAAAATCAGCCGGAAATATAAAATCACGCACTTTAACCAAAACATCTTCAACAATCCCTTTAGGATATGATAAAGACCGGTCCGCCATTTGGAGCATCATTGTGGTTGGCTTGATTTCCCTTATTTCCAACTTTTTGAACAAAGATAAGGGCATTAAATTGATGCTAGCCCCCGAATCACACAAAGCTCTAGTTACTTCTATTCCACCAATCATGCATGAAATAGTGAAACTCCCCGGATCTTGCCGTTTGAAAGGCATCTTTCTTTGAATTACGGCGCTACACTCCTAAAAAAGGTTCACCGTCTCATATTCTCCAATGCCATACTTACTTTTTTGGGTAAACATCTCTTTCAACATTTTCATGTATCCCGGAATCTCTTGTAAGACTTCTAGTAAAGGAAGATTTATTTGAATCTTGCTCATATGCTCTAAATATCGAGCAAACTTCCTATTTTTCCTACTTTTCTCAAAGTGTTGAGGAAAAGGCATACGAGGTGTGGATTCCTTCTCCAAAGATTTATCCTCTGTCACTTCTTTTTCCTTAGCCACGTTTGGAATGACTTCTTCTTCCTCTTTGAAAGTAACCTTCTTCCTAGTGCCTCTTTCATTCTTATCTTTTTCTCCAACATATTCCTTTTGTTTCGGTCCCTCATAAGAGTGCTCACTTCTTGTTGTTATAGCTCCACATGCTCCTCCTAAAGGAACTTCTTCTCTCTTACTCAATTGATTCATTATACAAGAAATTTGTGTCTTGATGTCTTCCAATAATTCAACATTCTTCTCACATTTCCATTCTACGTCCACCTCTATTTCCGGTATCTCCTCTTCTTCTTCCAAATACCCATTTCTCGGTCTATTCCAACAATTTTGTGAAGGTAAACTTGACTCTTGCCATGAATCATATGAAATTCCCCCATTATATGGCTTATACTCTTAACAATTTCTCCACTCGTGCTCCATAATATGGACATCTCCTCCGTACACAATATCCTTTCTCTCAAGCTTAGACATCAACTTGTCCATTTTCTCTTGCATTGAAGCCATTTGGACTTGCAAAACTTCTATCTCATTTTTCTCTTTCACTGATTTAATGACCTTGCAATCCATTCTTTCTCTTGGCCATTGGCAGTTATTGGCAGCTATCCGCTCAATCAGTCTCCATGCTTCATCTTCTTCTAGATCGAGAAATACTCCCCAGATGATGCATCCAATAATGTTTTCAATTCATATCTCAATCCTCCATAGAATTGGCAAATTAACTGACTTTGTGAGAAACCATGCCTTGGACATTTGCGTAGAAGCTCTCGGAACCGATCCCAAGCTTCATAAAGAGGTTCATCGTACCTTTGCCCAAACGATGTGATATCGGCCCTTCTCTTCAAAGTCAAACTTGGCGGAAAAAACTTGAATATAAACTTTTCTCTCAATTCTCCCCAAGTGGCAATGTTCGATTTGTCTAAACCTTTGAACCAATTTCTCGCTCCATCCCTCAAGGAAAAGGAGAATAACCGCAGCCGTATTTGATCTTGGGGAACTTGGTTGATCTTTATAGTATCCGTAATCTCCAAGAATCGAGATATATGAACATTGTGGATCCTCGGTTACGTGTCCCCCAAATTGGTTGTTTTGAATCATTTGGACCAACTGTGGCTTTATCTCAAATTGCGTGGCATTCACTCCTAACCGAAAACCTCCCATTATCGGTTCCCCTTGAGGTCGAAAAAGGTTTTGAAGTGGTCTCCGAGGACCATTCCTCTCATTTAACATAGCTTTCATCAACTCAAGCTGTCTCTCTAACTCTTCAATCCTAACCGTGTCCTCTCTATGGTTAGCCATATCAAAATCGATTTGAATATTTCCGCTCCTTTCTTGAATTTTTCTTGCCTCAAGCTCCCTAGCCTTTGATCGAGTGATCATAAACTACCTAGGAAAAATCAACAAAACTAATTACAAAACAAAACAATTCAACTAAACAAACTAGAACAATTTGCAAACAAATGTTAGTAACAATATTCACACAAGCATTTCCTCAAACACCTAGCATACACTTCTTCAAACTTTCAATAATTTCACAAGACCTACTAGAAGATTCCCTGGCAACGGCACCAAAAACGTGATGACGGTGAAATTGTAACACTATCTCACGTTAAATTTATCAATCCATGTTCTTTCAATTCGCTCAAGTGAACATCATTTACTCGTTTTGAAGATATTTATAGCTAGGCAAGCACAAGTCGTTGAAAGTTTCTATTAACTAGGAAAAATAGTAATCTATCCTAAAACAATAATGAACACATCAAACATAACCATCATGAATCAATTATCCACTTCTAGTCTAAACACTCAAACAATTTAACCAAGATAGGTAGAAAAAGTACCAAGTATAGCAATGAGATAAGAGTGAATGTTGAATGAATATCAAATGTGTGCAAATTTGATCAAATCGTGATGTAAACCAATTTTAATCCCTAGGAGATTGAGCAATCGACCCTACACTCGTTGACCCCTTATCACAGTGAGCTAACGGTTGAAGATATTAAGACTTGCAAACAGCTACGTTATTAAGCCCTAGACCACTCCAAATAGAACGTCAATTATCGCCCAACGACCAAGCACCGCACAGGGATTGGAACTTAAATCGTATGAATCTACACTATTCACGACAATTTCGCCCGTGTGTTGGCTGCAGCGTTCACGTCAACTACCCCCTAGGTTGGCTATTACCTACACCTAAGAGATAAGGAACAAGATCTAGTGCAATTCAAGCTCTCAAAGAAAAGTAAACAATCATCAATCAATCTCATCTCAACACATTATCCATTCAATCAACATTAACAATAGAAATTAGTTCATCATACCTTCAATTTTGTACAATACAATAGAGAAAGTAATAGAATCCATTAAAAAATTGATAGGTGATCACTGTAATTTCTACAGATTAATTATAGAAATAGTGGCAAATAAATTTGTAAACCCTAAAGTTATCGATCCAGGGGTCTAAATTTCTTTTTGCACACATCTTTTCACCACTAATTTATCATTTCTTATCTCCAACTCACTTTCAATCAACCCCACACGTACCATAACTCAAGACACGAGTGAGACAATACTTTTCTTAATCTCATAGACAAGGAAAGAAAAATTGTACAGGCTCAAAGTGGCTAACTAGGGAAGATTTTATTGTGAAGGGACAGTGTTTAGGATATTGGGTTAACAAAGATGGCCTAATATCATCTCCTAAACTTGTGCACACTATGAAATCTCAACACAGAAAATAGGCAAGTTCTAGAGAAATCAAAACACACATGTGAATCTCACATCAAACGAAATAAAGGCTCAAATTTCTCACACAAGGGTTTAAAAATTTTCTTCCACAGTTAATTTCAAATCAGCTCAATCAGCATGCAAGTATAAGTGTCAAATAAGTCCTATCA
Organism: Plectranthus barbatus; assembly: GCA_026898455.1. Taxonomy (NCBI): domain Eukaryota; kingdom Viridiplantae; phylum Streptophyta; class Magnoliopsida; order Lamiales; family Lamiaceae; genus Plectranthus; species Plectranthus barbatus. Next base: position 62,803 of record JAPKLW010000910.1, on the reverse strand, counting down.
TGCGGTATTCTACATTCATAGTCATCTAACCACAATCTCAATCAATTCAATACTCAACCCTCAATCAATTCTAATCTCACAATCTCATTCAGGTTATCTTCAAAACTCAAAAATTTTCCCCACAAAATAGCATAAAATAGAAAAGTACTAAAAATTAAAGACAAAAAGCAGAATAAATAAAAATAGGACGACGTTTCATCTCTTTTCCACATCCCCCCAAACTTATTTCCAACTCGAAGAGTGGAATAAGTTTGAAAATCAGACAAAAGAGGGAACGATACCTGGTAGTTGATCTCAGACATCAACTTTTTTATCCCCCAGAGTCTTCAATCACCATCAGGGAGGTCGGGTCCAGGCAGGTCCTTTCGCGACCTCCTTTCCATCTTTGTTCTTGATAACTTGCATCCCCCATTTCTTGGTGTCTTTTTTCAGAAGGACCTTATGTGTGCAAAATGAGGGGCTGATCCCCTTGATGTCTCTCAATGTCCCCCCAATGGCGGACTTGTACTTCTGTAGAACTCGTAGTAATTTTTCCAACTTCCCATACCTGAGGTGTGCCGGAAGCATCTTGAGTTCTAGAACCAGCGGATCAGAGTTAGATTGCAGCTTTCCCCGATTTGCATCGGTTGACATGGGTGAAACTGCCGCAATCCCTTTTCTACATCGCGCTGCTTCTGCCGATGAACACTCTGAATCAGACTTCCTTCGTGCATCGATCGACGTGACTGTTGCATCGATCGACGTGGATCCTGAGGCTGCGTCGATCGACGTGGAGGCAGTTCCACGTTTTCCCTTCTTTTTCTGGCTGCGTCTGCTTGGAAATCGCTCACGTTTGTTCTCTTTTCCATGTGTTGTTCCCTCGGATACGTCCAGCTCCATCACCAGATCCACAAGCTCATCGTCCGCCTTATCTAAATCTGAAGACAAAAACAAAGAGTGCAGTACGCAGTTCTCCAGAGGATCTGGATCAGTTTTAAGAGAATGAAAGGGAGAGGAAATCACCGGTTTTGAACAATTGATCATGTGGCACTCTTCCTGGTAGCTCTCTTCATTACGCTGCTGCACTGCTTTGTAGATGGGGAAGGTGACCGACTCGTCATTAACTCGGAACGTCAGTTTTCCATCTCGAATGTCAATCAATGCTCCAACAGTCTTCAAAAAAGATCTCCCCAAGATAAGCGGGATGTTGTGGTCTTCTTCCATGTCAAGCACCACGAAGTCTGCTGGAATGATGAAGTCTTTCACCTTCACAAGTACGTCTTCTACGATGCCTCTTGGGTAGGACACCGATCTGTCAGCCATCTGCAATGATATGGTCGTTGGTTTGATGCTCCCGATCTCTAGTCGCTTGAAGATTGACAGCGGCATTAAGTTGATGGATGCGCCGGAATCGCAAAGGACCTTCCCAAAGGTCTCTCCTCCAATGACACAGGGGATCGTGAAGGATCCCGGGTCTTCTCTCTTAAGCGGCATCTTCTTCTGAATTATCGCGTTGCATTCCTCGAACAAGTTGACCCTCTCGTGCTCCATGAAGGGTCTTTTCTGAGAGACCATATCCTTCAGATTCTTGATGTACCCGGGCAACTCACGCAATGCCTCTACCAGCGGAATGTTGATTTGCACCTTCTTCATGTTCTCCAAGAAGCGTGCATACCTCTCGTTCATCTTTGCTTTAGCCAGACGTTGTGGGAATGGTAAGGGAGGCTTATACATAGGTGGCTCGACAGGAGTGGGCGTCGATCGACGTGAGGTCTCGTCGATCGACGTGGCCTTTGGATTGGCATCGATCGATGGCAATCCTCCGTCGATCGATGGGGCTGCGTCAGCGACAGCTTCTTTGGCCTGCTCGACATCTTCATCCTCCTTTGACTCAGTCCTTGCTTGCTTTGGCCCTTCATAGGATTTTCCCCCTCTCAGTGTGATGGCATTCACTTGGTTCCTCTGATTCTGATTCTTTGGGTTTATCTGAGTGTTGCTCGGAAGTCGCCCCGGCTTGTGCTGGGCTCCGAGGGCATCGGCGATCTGGCTGACCTGGGTTTCTATGATTTGTACATGCTTCTGCACCTGGTCCACTTTAGTATTCATGGCTGCAATTTCTTGCTTTAGCTTGGCTACCGTATCGGTGGAGCCTTCCATGAATTTAGCTAAAATCTCCTCGAGATTTGGCTTCTTCTTCTCCACTACCCCCTCATCTTGTTTGGCAAATCCCGATGGTGGCTGCTCCGCGGCTTGGGGTTTCGCGTAGGAAAATCCAGGATGGTTCCTCGCGTGATTATAAGTGTAGGGCTGGTTGTGCTGCTGATATCCTCCACGGTAGTTGTTTTGGTAACCACCCATTTGCATGAAATTTACAGCGGCACAATCCCCCTCAGACGGAGCTTGCACTGGCTCTACTACAACAACTATTTTCTCCTGCTTCAGTGCAGCGAAGTCTTCCCTTAGCTTTTTCAGCTCGGTTGCCAAATCAGGTTGTTCGGCAACTTTCTCCACCACTTTCTCGACCGCCATCACAGGCCGAGTTCGACTTGAGGACCACCGTTGAGTGTTGTTGGCCATCTTTTGGAAGAATTCCATGGCCTTCTTTCCACTTTTTGTCATGATGGTGTCTCCCAGTGTGGTGTCCACCAACTTGACGGTCTTCTCATTGAGTCCCTCGTAGAATGCTTCTGCTTGTTCTCCTGGCGGAAAGCCATGTCCGGGGCAAGATCTTAGTAGCTCTTTGAATCGCTCCCATGTCTCACTGAAGCTCTCATCAGGTCTTTGAGCGAATCTGTTGATTTCCTTCCTTCTCTGCCTGATGACATTCGGGGGGAAGAAGTTTTCCAGGACCTCATTCCTCAATTCAGTCCATATGCTAATACTTTCCTTGTCCAGTGTAGTGAACCATGATTGTGCCTTATCCCTCAGAGAGAATGCGAACAGATGCATTCGGATGGCACTCTTGCTGACTCCTCCGATCTTGACAGTGTTGCAGAGCATAAGGAACTTATCCAGATGTGCATAAGGATCCTCAGTACCCCTTCCTCCGAATTGGTTTTGTTGCACCATCTGCACCAATCCGGTCTTCAGCTCAAAATTGTTGGCATTGATGCCAATCCTGAAGTCTGTCTCCCTGAACCGAGGTTTATACCGGTTCTGCATGGCCTCCTCTTCTTCCTCATCATCAAACTCCCCTGGCGGATCCTGGTTGTCATCCTCTCCATTGTCGGGATTGTCATCGAACAGTGGGTTATGGCGAACATCCCTTCCATTAGGATTGTTCCTCTCGAGGTCTCTCTCCAGGTTGAACTGTTGGATCTGTGCCCTCATAGCTTGAACTTCTTGGAGAAGCACAGCTTGCTCCTCTGCAGTTAGCATTGGTGGTTGCGGTTGAATAATTGGTGGTTGTTCGTCCATTGCTTGACTGCTTGAGCCTTCCTGCGCACGCTTATTCTTTCGGATCTTTCTGCAAGTGGCTTCAATATCCGGGTGATAATATAGCGGGTCCTTTTCTCTGGCTCGCGTACTCATGCACTACCTGTACAGCAAAGGAGGTAGTGAGGTAAAACTGAAAATAAAACGAAACGAACTGAAATAAACAACTGAAATTCTGAAAAAGGAATACGGCGTCGATCGACGAGATGTAGCATCGATCGACGTAGAAGAAACTATTGCATTGATCGACGTGGGTGTCACGTCGATCGACGTGAATGATGAAAATACGGAAATTCAGAGAAAAGTACAAAAATTACAGCCTAAATCAGTATTTCAATCACAGATTTAATAGTAAGATTATTTCTATTCACTCCCCGGCAACGGCGCCAATTTGATCACTGTAATTTCTACAGATTAATTATAGAAATAGTGGCAAATAAATTTGTAAACCCTAAAGTTATCGATCCAGGGAATGAAGCAACGAAAAACCTTAAGTACTAAATCATAAGTTCTCAAAATACTGGTCAGGAAAATCAATTAAAAAGTTTTGGTTGTTTTGAAAATCGCAATACTTGCTAATGAAAATTAAACAGGAAATTAAAAGGCTTTTGGATTCAAATAAGAGGAGCACAGATTGCAGGGATATCTACCTTTCAAGTATGACATGGATGAATGAATTGATTAATTCCCAATTTTAATTCTTCTTCGTAGTGAAACATCAGAAAAATATTATGAACTCTTTGTTTGACAATTCATAAAGTAGATTAGTTAATTACCTATCTCCGCTCGGTCTCAAGATAAATTAAATAACTCCAAAGATCTACAGATTTATCCCTACAATCGATCTCCTTCAGTTACGACAAGAAATTAGATTATATTGTCAAAATCTCTTTCCATTGAAAACTATCACAGTTACGTCTCAAGTAATCAACTAGATAATCCTAAGATGTGGCCAGCAAATCAAGATTATGAATAAGCACAGATTTCACAAACTACGAAGGGAAAGGGAAAATAATTAAATTAATCAAACATGTATACATTGATTATTCGAAACCCTAGAATCTGAGGAAGAAATTAGTTACACATATTCAAAGTAATATTCATCATAGAAAGATAAAACCTGAATTGCATAAAAACTTGGGTCTGAATGTCTTCCCACAAAAATATGTCTTCAAACATAAACCTAAAAACTCTTGGAATCTCTAAAATCTGAAATCTGGAATGAGGAATGCTTAAAATTCGATTTTACAAGGTTATATATAGAGGTGGAGGTGTATCATATCAAATCTAGGGCTAAAGATATGAATAAATCCGATTTTTATCAGATTTCCGCTCCAGCAGACTCGCTCGCGTCGATTGTGGCTGATCCACGTCGATCAACGTGGCTTCCTGGTCGGCGTCGATCGATGCTGATTGGCGTCTGTCGACGCAGCTTCTCGCCCCTTCTGCGCGGTCTCACGGTTTTGGCCATAACTTCCTCCTCCAAACTCCGACTGACCCGATTCCAGTTGCGTTGGAGAGCTAACTCAAAGCATCATCCATTTCCACGCACCAATATCCCGAATTATTCCTGTGGAAAAACTCTTCACTGCTACTCTTACACGTCACTGCTTTCGGAATGGTTTTCTCGTGAGTTTAGGCTTAAAAACCTGCACAGATACCAAAATACGCCTAATACCACCTAATATTGATTCATGCATAAATTATATATATAAACTCAATAAATCTACATAAAATAGTAGGAAAATGATATAGATAAGTGAGTGAAATAATGAGCTTATCAATAGGTCTAGCGTTGATTTTCCTCAATTGCCTTCCTTGGACTTAATCTACCTCACGATCTTCATTGATCTTCACCAAATTTGGAGGAATGTGGCCTAGATCCTCTTGAATGTGGATGGGGAGTGGTTGAGGATGGATCTAGAGAGAATTCTAGGAACGGTTATTTGTAATCTGACCAAAATTTCTTTTAAAATACGAAGATCCCCCTTTTATAGACGAGCTCACGGGGCCTCGGATCACCCGGGCCAAATATGGCTCGCCCGAGCTAAGTGGAAAGCTGCCAGAAACCGAAAAACCCGCAATGGCTCGACCGAGCGGATTCTCTTAAGTGCAAGCTCGGTCGAGCACTATAGGGTCGGCCGAGCCAGGCCTCTGTTCCAATGGCTCGGCCGAGAAATCTCTCTGAAATCAGGTTTCTTCCTTCCTTTGCTCCGCTCGGTCGATCCAACTTCCTTTTAACCTTTGGCTCGGGCAATTTACCTCCAAAACTCAACCAAAAGTGCTGATTTATGCTCAAAACATGTCCTACAACATTCAAAACACAAAAACACAAAAACACGACAAAAGAACAACAAAAACATATGATATGAGGGTAAAATGGCCACAAACATGCACGCTCACACATTGAAATATAGGTCATTTTACACACATATCATGTATCTTGCTAAGTTTTTATCAAATGTGTTTTAGCTCGTATATTCGTTAAGTTAATTTGCGGTAACGAAATAAGGCAGTAACGACACAAGGATTTATAGTGGTTTGAACAACTGTTCTACGTCCACTCTTCAGTCCTCCGACTTAAAATTCACTAGAAGAATGAGTACAAGGTCGGGCCTGATCTCTAACATTGGGCAGCTCCTCCGTCTGGTCAGCGCGCACCTTCAAGCACCTCGATCTCCAATCTTCAACCGGTGTCGCTCCGTAGAGTGAGGACAAGCCTCCCTTCTCCTTGGACGTCGACTGCTGGGAGTTTTATAGTTCTTCCCGGAACCTATCCTCGTGTTGGCGTTACCCGTAAGAATCACGCTTGCACGACAATCGTGACTGCTAGATTCTTTCCAGAGTAGAAAGAATCCCAAAGTAACCTTGGAAGCTTAACTTCGTAGGTCTTGAGCTTTAGAGATGAAAGCTTGTGAAAATCTTCAGTCAAGAACTTAGCTTGGATGAGTTCACGTAATGTAGAGAGTGTATTTGATCTCTTTTTGTTATCTCTGAGTGTAGAAATTCGCGAACCTTTGAATCAAATAAGGATGACACCTATTTATAGGTGAAGATTCAAACGGCTGTTTGAATCTTATCCGTTAGACTCAAAGGCATTGCTCCCCTATCTACGTTCTTCCTTTTTTGCAGTGGACAGAGAATCTTCAAGTCTCCTCGTCTCTGATTGGCGTAGCATCTATTTGTAGCCATCTTTGTCAGAACGGATTTTTTGGTTTAGATCTAAAACCTCTTTTGTGTATCATGATTGTTCTATCCTCTGATTCATCGGGTTTTTTTGTGATTTGGATCCGTCTGATTTACGACTCTGTAACTTCTCTTGGTTGCTGATTGTCATTTGCTGGCTGTTAGCATGCGGCGGGTATCTCAGCAGTTTGAGCTAAGACCTTCGGTTTCTGCTGGAGTTACTTCTTCAGCATTCTTGTAGCGTTCCTCCGCATTGCTAGCCTTTTTCATCTTTAGCAGTCTTCAGCAATTCATCAAGTCTGCTGACTGCTTCAACATCCTTGATTCTTCTTCTTTCTAATTCTATTGCAACTCGAGTATGAATTCCTATACAGGACTTTTACAATCGACTCGATACTGAGTTGCTACAACTTTGATGCACCAAAACATATCAAACTATGACTATAAATCAATTACAGCAGTGGGGTTTTATAATATCTAACAGAATTCCTAACATACATGCTCATGTAATGCAACTCAAATAGGAAAATAAAGAACTTTATCTTATATGGAAAATTAATGCAATTAAACAAGAAATAGTGCAAATATACAGACTTAAATGATGTAAATGTACATGCTTATGTAATGCAATTCAAATATGAAAATAAAGAATTTTATTCTATACGGAAAATTAACATTATAGTTGAATAGATTGTAAAAAATTTTACTTTTTTTTTAGAACATGATTGAAATCATGAATCCACTTTCCATTGATCCAATCGTTGCTTGGCGGAGGACCTCCACCGTGTCACCGTCACCAGCAATTCTAATCTTTCAATTTTTAAATAGGTCTTGTGAATCAGCAAGCAAACTAATAAATTTATTTATATGAATATACTATAATTAAAATTTGTTTTGTGTTAGTAAATGTTGATCGTTCTCTCACTCTTCAGTTTAAATTCTTCACGTCAATGGTGTCTACTTCTCTTGCGAAGCATATTTCATAAGTGAGGATTATTTCAGAATGATGATGATTATTTTTTTGCGCATCATTCTGGATTTGACTTTGCCTTCACGGTATTTTCTTGGTGCACAAACAATCCGCTTTTGATTATGTATATAATTTTGATTGTAATTATGAAAGAGAGATTATAAGAGGTACTTATGGAAAGAATATAATAGGAATATATTAATTATTATTAAGCCCTTAATATAATTAAAAAATAATAAAATTAGATAATAATATAAAATCAAATACTAAATTTGTACCATTCAAAATTCAAAATTTAAGGTCTAGATTAGTTCTTATTTCTCATCTGAATAGTGGTTCACATATTATTACAACTCTCTCTCTCTCTCTCTCTCTCTCTCTCTATATATATATATATATATATATATATATATATATATAGGAGGGATCATGTAAAAAAATCTCTATGTGAGAAAAAAGAATGAATCATGTCCATCAGATCTAAAAAAATCAATGGTTGATATTCAATCAAGCAACAAAATAATCAAGCAACAACTAAAGCACAATCAAACAACATTGTAATCAAGCAATGGCCTGAATACAATCAAGCAATATCGTGAATGCAATCAAGCATCTTTCTCATTTTCTCACATTAAAGTTTTTCTCACTGGATCCGCTCCCTATATATATAGAGAGGGATGATTTGGTGAGAATGAACCTAAACATGAGAAATGAGAATAAATCGCGATCATTGATTTAACACAACCAATGATCCAGATTTACAGAAAAAACGCGGCATTTTATCTCTGTTTTTGTTCATTAAAGGGAAAATTCGTAACTTTGATATTATTTCCTTCACGTAATATTCATTTTATTATCGGTATTCTTCATTTTATCTCAATTATTATTCATTATAAAGTATATTTGATGTTATTACGTAACATACATTTTTGCTTAACTATTCCTCATTTTTATCTCTATTAATATTCAATATAATGTAAATTCAATGTTATTGTACTTACGATATTTTATTTTAACTATTATTAATGTTATCTCAATTTTTATTCATTATGAAGTAAATTTGATGCATTATATCTCAACAAACCTTCATTAATAGTACATTACGAAAAATAATATTTGATTTCTCTAATAAGGAAAGATTGTGTGTACCAAAATATAGATATGCATATCTTATATGATATGTGAAATATTGTTATAAATATAGAAAGTTATTTAAATTTCAAGAATGAAATATATCTTAATTTATTTGAATATATTTTACCATATTTGTTCAAAAGAATTATTATTTTATTCATGAATCAAAATATTCAAAATTCTTTATTAAAAAAAATTATTTTGAAAACTGAACATGTTATTATTTTTTTCTAAATCATATATATATTATTAATGTACTAAAATAAACAATGAAATAATTATAATCTAATCGAATTGAATTTTAAACAAAATATTATGTGTTCATGTCCGTTTTTATCTCTATCATATATTCATTCTAATCTCAATACATTACATAAAAAAAATATTAAATGTACATGTCATTTTATCTTAAATCGAATTCATTATATCGTTATCAAATATGCATTTTATGAAAGAATATAATGCATTTTATTCATGATAGAGTTTATTTTTACTACAGTATTGGTCATTATAAGTAAAATTTCACGCATTATACGAAAATTTGCGCGATGGTATGTGATTTGGTTGTAGAATCACTGATTTTTATTTTTATTATCGATTTTAAATACCAAATATATGCAATAGAGATTTTATTTGAAAGATAATAAAATTATCTTTAATTTAATATATAATACGTGAGGAAATAATTTAAATTGAATGAGTTGTGATCATTTAGAATTTTTAATAATTTTATTGGAGAGGAGAGAGAAAAATGATTACAAAAACACCCTTAAAATGGAATAATGATCATTATAGTGCATATAATGAAGACAAAATTTTTTTAATCTTCACTGTTGATGTGCAAAATTGGATGATTGAGATTTATTCTCATTTGTCACGTAAATAACTATTCTCATTTCATATTAAGAAGGTTGTAGATTTTGCGAGATATAATTTTGGCAATTTATATGCGGTGCTTAATCGTGCAATCTATTATATATGTCTACAAATATTGGAAGATAAAAATAAGATAAGTTTTTCATGAGATGTTTAAATGATCGAATAATATCTTATTTTTTTTATTTTTTTAGCTTAATAAGAAATAATAATGAAAAATTGTAAAATGTAGACAAACATTTAGGCACCCACAAATCGAAAACAACCTAATATTGCCGATTATATATGATTTTGGGAACGGACATATCACATTCCGATTCGGTATTTGCAATATTAATTATATGAGACACAATGCTTATTATCCCATATGCTGAAAAGAATAGTCATGTAGAATTATTCTAGATTAATAGTGTTTCGAATTATTGTATTCATTACGCTACCAACAACCAGACTACATGCTATCTTATCTGATGAAAACCAATTCTATAAACAAATTACAAGAGATTTAGGTGGAAAAGGTCACTATTTATAAACATTCCGTACATACAGAAATTTACAAACACAAAAAAATTCTTCCACACTTCCTTATTTACACTACGCATGCTTTTTTCAAGGAGGACTGCACTCTATTTACAACGATTTATTTTACTAATTAAAATATGAAAAAAAAATTGATTGAGTATTTATTTTCTGTATTTAAGGTGTGCAGTGGAGAGTTGGAAGGAAATTTGATCAGAGGTTTTGGTGCTGGGGGAGGCGAAATCGGACCTGAGACGCAGGCGATTTGACGGCGACGCCGTGCCAGCAGATGCCGCCGCGGCACCTATCATGGCCGCGATCGTGCGCGGTGGTGATCATCAGCGCTCGCGTGGCCTTACGCGAGACGTCCCAGGCAAGGGCGGCGATGAGGATCGAGGCGACCACGAGCGTGGATAGGATGATTACGCAGCTGCAGCTGAAGCTCCGGCCCGCGGCCTGACCGTAGCCCTTAATGGCTGCAATGACAAGCAGGTAGAGAGTAGTTAAATTCCCCGCCACCGCGTCGGAAATCGCCATAGCCGCCGGAATCTCTGTAGCATGAGAACTTGTTGATGTGTGAAAAAAATTTGAAGTGTGACCGAGGATATAGATAAATTAGCGGTGGGAAGAGACGATTTATGCTTGGGATGGGGGCGTTTATATATGAGAGAGAGAGAGAGAGAGGAATTACAAAAAAATCTTAATTTTATTCTAACTTATTAGTTAATTTTAAAATTCATCTTATATTATGAATTATTATTGTTTAATTTTGTTAGTTAAACATATTTTTGATGATTGGTAATAAAAAAATATGATGAGTAATTGTGACTCATTGTATATTTAATCTTTTCTGTCATCGACAGTAATTTTAATTAACCCATATGAATATTAAAATAAAATTACATAATGAAAACTGCCTTTGACCCAGAAAGTAATTCTATATTCTATTTTTATTTGTTCTATAAAATAGAACGATTTTCCTAAAATGTTAATTTCACTACACTCATAACCCTTAATTTTTATGCCGAAAAGTAATGGAACTACACTAATAATAATTTTTAGAGTCGAGATTTTTTTAGTTGGAATCAACTTAGAATTGATCTTAAGACTCGGTGAGCTAAGCCAATTCATCCCTGTACAAGTAAGGCGCACGTATGGTAAGGAATAAGGAAGGATGGATATGTATGTCTGATGTGTCAACTTTCGCTAGTTGGATTTGTTAGTGACTATATTATTGATGAGTTTGGTGGTGGCTTTTTTTAATGTTTTGATAATTATTTTATTCAAGGTTAAAGTGAATTTTAGTTTCTTAATTAAAAAAAACTTAATATTTATAAATCAAGATTTAATACATAGTATTAATCTATTTTTATTTTTATTTTTAAGGCTTACAAATTTACAATTTAATTTATAATATTTATTTATTTTTTCAGCAAAATTCTTAATGTTTGTGCTCTTATTATTATCGGGGATGAATGAGATCTTTAGAATCATATGAACTAGACTTTGGGTGTTTTCATTATTGACCTATATAATATACTAAAGTAGTTTCACATTTTTCCTCTAAATTATTAAAAAATGTGTACAAATTTAAATTAAGAAATATTACATAAATTGATGATATTTTTGTAATTATTAATTGATCATTGGAATATGTCAATTTCTATATGTTTAAATATATGTGCATGTTAAAATAAAAATATTTAAAAAAAAAAAACTAATAGATATTAATTTTTCTTAAGATTTATTTTCATATATTTATATAATATATAATTAGTATTATTTTAAACAAACTATTATAATGTCTTTCCTGAAACATGATAATTCCATATATGATCATTTATATACAATAGAAATACAAATTATTATTCAATAAAGTGAATAATATTATTTATTATAATATTATGAATACGATTATTTGTATATTTTATATACGATATTTATTTGCACAATGTGTGAGTATAATTCTAATTTTTTAAATAATTATATTCTTAAAACTAGTTTACCTCATGTACAATGCATAATATGATAGACTTCTTGCTTTTCTTGTTAGTGGACTAAGTCCATTGATAGCTTAGGATTAAGTTTTCGGCATCTTATTGTTTTTCCCTAACAATAAACTTCATCATCTTCTCACTTACACGTCTCAACCTGACTACCTTGACTCATCTTTTATGGTTGTTTTTAATTCACCTCTTATCACTTCACCTTTCAGCACTTAAATTGTACGCCTTTCTTCCACCATCATATGTGTTATGGGGATTTTTATGCAGGATATGGATTTGAATGAAATACACAGAACCTATAAATGAAAGGGTAATGTTATTGATATTTTCCAGATGAAGGCATAGAGAATTTGTTGTCCCTTTTATAAGAAAGTCCATGTTTTTTATTGTGAATAAAGTTGTTGAACGGAGGAATGATTACGTCTATTAACTAAAATAACTTTCATAACAACTATTGAATAAAGTCGTTGAAAAGGGGACATAGTTATAACCTTTAACTAAAATAATTTCTATAAATACCATTGAAGACTCAGCAAAATAATGTAATCGTTCATGTAAGAATGATTGTGACACCTGATTCTCCCATTCAACTGGGTGTGGGTTGATAATGGGTTAATGATTGGGGTCATTGCATTAGGCCTTATAAGACCATCCGAACAGCTAATTCTACAATGCAGCACACTTTATCTATTTTGCAAGTTTTCATTTTTATCTCTAACAGTCAACTCTATATTTATTCTTCTTTCTTTTTATTTAATTTTCTTAATCAAATTATTATATCATATTTTCACTTATATATTAGTATTTATTATTATATTTTTAATTATCTAATTCTAAATTAAAAATTAACAATTAAATTTAAATAAATTATTTTACAAAACTATAAATAAAATATATTTTCACACAAAATAACCATTTATTTAACATAATATGCAATCATATAGTAATTCAGATCACAACATTATTCTTATGCATTTGAATATTCATCCCACAAATGATGGAAAATAATGAAAAAAATAAATAAATGACGAAAAGAAGAATACAAACAAAAATAAAATATAAGATGAAAAGTAAAGAAGAAAAGATAATTTTTTTTTTCAAAGGGATGCAATTGTAAATAGTGCAACCCAAAAAATAAAGTTGATTGTTCATGTTTTTGCAAATTGGAAATGCAAATTAGCCACTGCTGCAGATGGTCTTTTTTTTTTTTTTTTTTTTTCTATTTTGGCATCAAATGACATATTAAAAAGACTGTTAGAGATGGTCTAATAGTCCAAAATAGCTGAAAATTTTGGAAATAATAATAAAGTTTAGATTTTATTGATCCTATTCATTCATAGAAAATACTTGATCACTGCCTAATATTACATACCCAAATTGAGAGTATTTCACTTGAAACCAAATTTTATTAGGACACATGAAAGTACAATGGGAGTCTAACATCCACTTTTTTTTCTATTTCATGATCAACTATGTTAAGAATTTCTCCATACTCAAAATGGTCGGCTTCCTTTGTCACATTTGACCCTTGGAGAGGCTTTTTACATTATCTTTTACTTTTATCTCTGTCTACTTAAGTTGATTGTTTTTTTTTTTTTTTCAAAACTTGACTTCTTGAACTTCCCTTTGTGCACCTGTTTCCTATGATTAGTCTTGCGACATCATAATCTTGTAATGGTTGCACTTCATCAAATTCAACAGTAATAATTGTTTCTCAGCCACACAACATGTCAATCCTCCAATTCAAGAATTAGGCAATGCATTCACCATAATAATAATATTATGTTTATCATATAGTTTCACCTCAATGTGTTAGAGATAGAGAGATCGTAGATAGAATAGAAAGCTAACATTTGTAATACTTACTATTGATGATCTACATTGTTTGTTTATATAGATACAAGAGAGTTTTAACTATGTAACAGAATTTGGAGTACTCTAGATCCTCTTTTAACTTCTACACTTCTAGAAACATGAAAAATATCTTAAACTGCATCTCCTCTTCTAGAAGCTTCACTGTCTTCACGTTTTGCATGTAATTCATGCATGCGTTGCTGCATGGTAAGCTAATACACCCCGGTTAAAGTTGGACTAGGTGCAGGTTGGATGCCTAGCTTAGTAGACAGTATTTTGAACCTCGTACGATGCGAAGGTTTAGTGAATAGGTAAGCAAGTTGATCATCCGAAGGAACGAAACAAACTTCCACATCATTGCTTAAAAGTCTTTCACACACCAAATGCACATCAGCTTCGATGTGTTTGGTACGAGCGTGAATCATCTGGTTGGATTCTAATGATATTGCACTCTGATTATCACTCCACATAACAATTGGAGATTTGAGAGGAAACCCAAGCTCTGAGAACACATAGTTTAACCACAGAAGTTCAGCAACTGAATCGACGAGAGAGCGGTATTCTAATTCAGTGTTGCTTCGTGCTACCTGATTGCAAATTATTTTTTTAGCAATTTAGCTAAGCTAATAATATAGCGGTGAAATAAATTATCGAATCCCAAAGGAGAAAAGTAACAAAAAAACCCTAACTATCAAATCAAGAGTTTTCGGATCATTGTCTAGGAAATTTAAAAACAGAGATTGTGATTTTACAATCTTGTAAACTAAATTAAAACAGAAAATTGTGAAAGATTTGGATTCAAATGCGAAGAACATAGATCCTAGGGTTTTCTACCTATTATGCCATACATGTATTTGTGAATCAATTAATTACCAAGTTTAATTCTTTTCGCAGTGGAACATTAGAAAAATATTATGAATTTCGGTTTAGGACAACTCACAATGTTTATTAATTAATTATCTCTACCTTTTTAGTCTCAAGAAAATATAATTAACTCCATTAGATCTACATATTTATTCCAATAAAGTAATTCCCTCTTTTCAGACAAGAAAACAAATTATATTATGAAAACTATTTTCCATTGAAATTCATTACTTTTTGAGTCTCTGGATTTCAACTAAAATTAATCCTAAATTATGGCCAGTAACTTAAGATTGCAATTAACCCTAATTTTCATAAACTACGAATTTGAAAAGCAATTAATTTAATTCAACATGCAAGTAGGCATAATATTCGAAACCCTAGAATCTATTAAGAAATTTAGTTACACATAGAAATAATCAGAAATATCATGGATAGAATAAACCTGAAATAGTCTTGCATAAAAGAAACTCGAACTTCTAACAATACTGAGTGTTGCCACAGTTTATCGATGCAACTCCGAATACAAATTATGACTAATAACAATATTGTTGTTGAATAGTTCTTTGAGAATAAAACATAAAACTTAATACACCCTAATTTTTTACTCTACTTGGCTATTTATACTTGTGTTGGATGTATCATGATAGGCTTAGGAAATAAGATACAAATATATCTTGAATTTGAATAATTTTTGCCAAGATTTGGTCGACATCGAGCGACGTGTGTCCCTGTCGGTTGACGTGGAAAATGCGGTTCAACCCCTTCGTCGATCGCTGCTTTGACTTCAGCGTCGACCGACGCAACTCCGGTGTTGGTCGATGTGAACTCCATGTATCGATCAGCTTGCACGCCCTTTGTCGATCGATTCTCCCCCTCGGCGTCGATCAAATTGCCTCCACGTCGATCGATACCGAGGCTTCCACTCGGGTGTCTTCCATACTTAGCCAATTTTTCATCTTAAAACCTATAAAATATACCACCACAAGCATATCACGTGCAATAACCCTTTCATGTGTGCAAAAATAAAAAAATGCTCTAAAACCACTAAAACACTCGAGAAATTCATTGATGAGTAAGTGAAAATACGAACTTATCACTCCCCCATACTTAAACTATTGATCGTCCTCGATCAATTCACAGACAAGAATTCTAATCTCGTGCAGATACGAGTGTGCAATGCATCACAAGTCACTTACTCTCCAAGTATCACTTATCCACATAAATCACACAATCCAGACATTATTTAAATTATCGGATTGTTTGAAGAGGAACCTCACAGGACAGTGTTTGCACTCATCGCTCAAATGCTACGGGGTTTGATTTGTCTCTCAACTCAAGGTTATAGCTCAGCTTACCATATGTTTGACAATTTTATCCTCTCTCAACTGCTTGGTAGTGTAGTTTTTCAAGAAATCACATAGGACTTTGTTTGGTTGTAACGTGGCTTACCTAAAAGGTGGGATATATTTGGCCAAGTGACTAAAACTCTCAATGATCCTCAAACCAACCATACCACAACCACATTCAACTCCAACTGATTTCCCTTCTTTTGTTTTTTCTAAGGTTCCATTTTCTTATCACAGATTTTTGTGAACTCACATAACAAAAAAATTTCTTTTTCACTCATGTTCACTTTTGTACTCATGGGAACCTTTATTCATTTAAACAGATGGAACTCAATTTCTTTTTCTTTGAGTTCCTAACAAATTTATATACTCCAATAATTCTTAAAAGCTCCCAACAATCCAAATTTCCAACCAACTATTCTTCCCATTCATCAAACATTCTAATCAAGAAAATGCATTCAAGGCTCAAATGGGCTATGAGTGGAATTTAAGGGTTAGTGTATGTGAGATGGGCTATGAAAGAACAAGCCTATAATCACTTTCCCCTATTACTACACTTGATGCAACCTCGAGAGAGAAACTCGTCAAATTCTAGAAGTTTATTGTTAAAAACCTTGTCCCACATCAAACGAAAAAGAAGGCTCAAAATTCTCACTCAGGGTTCAAATTTGTTACTCTTCACAATCATCCAATTTAAAATAGTCTATCATGCACGATTCATGCTTCAAAGATCAACTTTTCAAGTAATTAACTCCTATCATTGGCTACGCTATCATACATATTATCATGCCATATCCACAAAAGATCAATCCAGAATCAGTTATTTTCAATCCAGGGAAGGACAAGTCAAATTCTCAAAACCAACATAATCAATAAATTCCGACTATCCTAGGTTTAGAGCTCCTAAAAAAACTAACCTAAAAACTAACATGATACCTAATGATTGCATGCAGCAATTGTAATTCGACTACAACCTATAATGCATAAAATAATAAAACTTAAAAATAAATTGATAAAAATGTTTCCCTTTTTCATGTCCTCATCCCCCCAAACATATTTCACTCGAAGGAGTGGGAAAAGTTTGCAAGTCAGACGTGAAAAAGAAGAAATGGTACCTCAAGACTGGTCGGACGGACCAGCATCCTCCTCTCTCCTCCGTCGTCACTGTCGCCGGTAGGTGTTCATGGGGTCGATGTAGAGATGAATCTCATCCATCCGCGTGGTCATGTGTTGCAACTGTGCTTCAACGGACTCCTGGTAGGCTGCACTGGCTGCACGCTCCTCCTCAAAGGATGTGTGTACACCATCGATCGATATGCGCATCTCCTCAAAAGATGTGCGCGCTGCTCCATGAACAGATGCTGCTCCTCCATGAACACCCGCTGCTGCTCCTGAAAGGCACGCTGCTGCTAGACCATCTGCTGCTGCTGCTGCATGAAGGCCGCGTATTGTGTCCAATCAGGCTGCGCGGAACTGGAGCTCTCTCTTGAGAAGAAAGCTATCCCCCGATCCTCGGGGATATCCTCATATGCCGCCCCCTCAGCCTGCCTCCGGAGCTGTCGCTGTCACTCCTCCTTTCTCTCCTGCTCCTCTGTAAAAATGCATTAGTCGGCCCTCAAACGTCGACTCCGATGCTGGAGGTGGGAAGTGAGAGCACCTCAGTCCTGCTGGCCTACCGCAAGCTGCATGTGGGCCTCTGTCTCCATGAACCAATTGTCACGGTACTCCAAGTCTGTGACGTGCGTCAAATCAGGCTGAGGGAGATGGAAGAAGTCCCCATTCCAAAACTTCCAAAACCACCAGCATTGTGGCCGGTGAGCAATCGCCTGCATCTGAAGGAGCTGCAGGTCGTCAAGGCTAGTAGGCGGTGGACATGCTCCTAAATCCACCGTCGGTATCCCGAGATGCTTGATGATAGGGGTGATCAATCCCCCACACCAGACTATGTTAGACTTGGCCTTCGCCTGCCTCTCCCAGTTGTCTATCAAGAGCGCAGCCATGCTCACCAGGGTCCGCGTGAGCATACCCCACAATGCTAAAAGCTCTGGGAACCTCACCTTCCCACTCTCATTCCTACCGGCAAGGGACACTCCTAGACACCTCTGAATGTAGCGAAACACGGTATTATCAATGGAGGAGGCCTTGAGACCCCCCTAATCGAGATCCCCGCTGTCCTCGGCCTTCGAGGTGATTTATCGCCAGAATTTCACCGGATTGAAGTCCTCAGGGTGGTGGTAGGCGCCTCCAATCGGACATCCCAAAATCTCATCAAGTTGGTTCTGCGTTAAAAAGTGCAACTGGTTGCCTAGCCTGGAAGTGAATGGTGGTAGGCTCAACATTGTGGGCTGACTTCTCCACCGTGAGGGTGGCGAAGAACTCCCTCACGAGAGCAGGGTAAGTGACCCTATGGGTGGTCATCTATCTCCTCCAATGAATCCTCCGGAGGAGAGTCTCCACATCTGCACGGATGCCCAATTACTGCATGGTGCGTGGGCAAGGGTATCGAGACTGGCAAATCGTGGCCTGGAGGAACTTGTTGTAGGTTGCCACCTACTCATTGGTCCGGAATGCAGGTCTCCCAGCCATGTCAATGTTGCAAAACGAAGCAAAATTAAGGACGACTTCAGCAGAAACAAAACTCCAATTCACCCAAAAAACTGCACAAATTCCCCAACTCCGAAATAATAAATTACCCCCTTCATGCAATACCCATTCAAAATTGACATGACAAACACGAAATTCGACCCTAATACAAGCAAAATTCAATCATGTAGCCTCCCAATTCCAAAGGTTTATCAAATTGGTCAAAAATCAAAACCATCAAAGAAAGAGGGTTACCAAAAAAATCAAATCCTACTCAATTAGGTTCGAAATTGAGATAAGGCAAGGATATATATCGACTAAACACATAACCCATATCGAATACAAGCATGGAAGATGAATTTTAAGTCCTAGTTTCAACTAAGCATGAAATCAATAATCCAACGGTTCAAAACCCTCAAAACTGTGAGCAATAGTCAAAACCTCAATTAATTCGAAAGGGGAAGAGATTAGAAGTCATACCTTGCATGAAATCATCGATTAAAGAGAGTTGGTCGAAGGGTTTTGGTATTTTTTCTTTGTGTGTCGTGTCTGAAGCATTGACATCGATCGACGCACGCGCGCGTTGATCGATGTCGACCTATTTTTCATTTTTTTAATTAAATATGCAAAATCATACCGTAAGTGTCGTAGGAAGGATTCGATCTGTAGACGGAGTCACGTCGATCGATGTGTCACGGAATCGATCCACGTAACTCTCGATGTCGATCAACGTCCGTCCTCGTTAGTCGAAGTTGACATCTCGCGGGGTGATTAAGCTGCACACAAAAAAACTAAGGCAAACACTCAATAATCCTAGTTCGTCTACAAATTAAAATTCAAAAACTTAAATAAAAATAAACTGAAAGTAATTAAATCGTTGGGTTACCTCCCAACAAAGTGCTTGGTTTTATGTCGTTAGCTCGACAATACCTATGATCATGGGCTATCTAGATAGTATACCTCCACGACACCAATCTGAAGCGGAGTGTAGTATTTCTTCAGCCTCTACCTATTGACCTTGAAGGCCGTGTCGCCTGGACCAGCCAGTTTAACCACGCCATTTGGAAATTGGCAGACTACGGTGTATGGACCAGTCCACTTCGACTGTAGCTTGTCAGGCATGAATCGAAGGTAGGAGTTGAAGAGGAGCACCTTATCGTCAGAGTTGAAGACGTGCTGGCGAATCCCCTGAACGTGGAATCTCATGGCCCTTGTCTTGTAGATGATGTTGTTTTCGTAGGCCTCGTCCCTGAAATCCTCCAACTCATTCAATGCCATGGCTCGATCAGCAGCAGCTAGCTTCTAGTCCAGGTTGAGCTCCTTCATTACTCTCCATGCTTTATGCTCCATCTCGATCGGGAGGTGACATGATTTCCCAAACACCAGCTGGTATGGGGACATCCCTATGGGCGTCTTGTAGGCAGTGTGGTATGCCCACATCGCATCATCGAGCTTCACAGCCCAACCTCTCCTTTGCTTCACCGTCTTCTCCAGAATCTGTTTGATCTCAGAATTAGACAGCTCTGTCAAACCATTCCCTTGAGGGTGATACGATGTAGTGACTCGGTGCTTGACTCCGTATCTCACAAGTAAGGATGCCAATAATTTATTGCAAAAGTGAGACCCCCCATCACTTACCAAAGCTCTAAGAGTCCCAAATCTCGTCACCAGCTTTTGCAGAAAGTTGATGGTGACCATGGAATCGTTGGTGGTCTTCGGGATGGCTTCCACCCATGGTGATACGTAGTCCACCGCCAGCAGAATATAGGAGAACCCACGGGATGGCGGGAAAGGTCCCATGAAGTCTATCCCCCAAACATCGAATATCTCGACTTCGATCACCAGGGTCTGTGGCATCTCATCCCTCCGCGAGATGTTGCCGGTCCTCTGGCAATGATCACATACAGACCTCGTAGATAGAAGGCCAATAGAATCCACTCGCCAATATCTTGAAGGTGGTCTGGTTGGCTGAGTGGTGACTGCCACTAGGAGATGAGTGACAAGCCTCAAAGATCTGCCGCCACTTTGACTGGGGAAAACAACGACGAATGATGCTGTAAGCACATCCGATGCCACGGGTAGGGATCCTCCCGGTAGTAGAACCGGACATCATGCAAGAATTTCTTCTTGGCATATGGAGAGGAATAGGGCGGAAGGACTCTAGTCACCAGGTAATTAGCATTGTCTGCATCCCATGGTGTCTTCGACTCATATGTCTCTCGCAGATCCTGAATAGCACAGATCTGCTCATTAGGGAAGGTCTCTCGGATCCTCATCTACTGGTCATCCCCCTCGACTGGTGGCTCCAATCACGATAAGTGATCGGCGATCACATTCTCTCTTTCCTTCCTGTCTTTAATCTCCAGGTCAAACTCTTGTAACAGCAATATCCACCTGATCAGGCGGGGTTTGGCATCCTGCTTTGCGAACAAGTACCTGATGGCAGCGTGGTCAGTGTAGACAATTGTTTTCGAACCTATCAGATAGGACCAAATTTGTCAAACGCGTAGACCACTGCCAACATCTCCTTCTCTGTAGTGGTGTAATTGCACTGCGCCGGATCCATACTCTTGCTGGCATAGTGGATGACGTGGAATAATCTGCCCTTCATCTTCCCCAAGGCAGCTCCAACTGCAAAGTCGTTGGCGTAACACATCAGAATGAATGGCTCTCCCCAATCTGGTGATGTCAGAACTGGTGCAGTCACTAGGGCCTTCTTCAGTCTCTCGAAGGCCTGTAGACACTCCTTATCAAAAACGAAGGAAACATCTTTCTCTAGCAGGTTGCATAGTGGCCTGAAAATCTTCGAGAAGTCCTTGATGAACCTCCTGTAGAATCCAGCATGCCCAAGGAAACTCTGAACGCCCTTGACATTTGTTGGCGGTGGCATCTTTTCAATGGCAGTCACCTTTTCTTGGTCTACCTCCAATCCTTCAGCTGATATCCAGTGTCCTAGCACAATACCTTCTCACACCATGAAGTGGCATTTCTCCAAATTGAGACACAGATTGGTCTCGGTGCATCTCTCCAGTACAGTAGTCAAATTCTGCAAACAAACGTCAAATGAACTACCAAAAACTGAAAAGTCGTCCATGAATACCTCCATGACTTCTTTGATCAGGTCGTGGAAGATGGCCATCATCCATCTTTGGAAGGTCGCCGGTGCATTGCATAGTGTTGGGAATTATTTGTAAATTCCTCCTTTAGATCAAAATTGTAAAAGGTTTTGTTGAATCAAAGCCTTAGTGGTTTGGTCGATCATTGTAGAATTCTAGCATAGTCTAGCAACTCTTATGTAATATCCTGTTTAGGAAAAATATTGAGTTGTAATAGATTAGGAAGTGCTTGAGAAGGTTGCTGAAAGATTCAGCAAATGGAACGAAGAAAATCAAATCAAGCAACTTCGGAATGCTAGAAGAGTTCTCAGCAGATGGTAGCTGCTAGAGAAATTAGCAGACGAGAATGACTGCTAGAGATGTTAGCGGTCAAGTGCTAAGAAGATTGATTGCTAAGGCGTTAGCAATCATATGCTAAGGAAGAGACTGCTAATCGGAAGCAAAGATAGCAGAATGTTTAAGGAGATAGCATTTACTAGCATACAAGCAGATTGCTAAGTAATAGCAATCAACAGTCAAGACCTAAATGCTGAAATATGCATTTGCTGAAGGAGTCAGCAGATTGAAAAGCGGATTGCTAGAAGAGCATAGTAATCAGAAGACTTAGCAGATCGTTCCAGCTACAAGATCAAAGCGTCGAGATCGCAAGGCTTAAGAAAGAGAAAGAGAAAGGAGAATCCAGTCAAACAAATGATGACAAAGGTGTGCAAAGTAATGATACGGAAACGCCTAAAGAAAAACAAGTAAATGATGAGCCAAAGGATTACCTGTCTCCTCTGATGGCTTCATTCAAATTGACCAACTCAAAGAATTTATCAAAGGGACTTTGAAAAATAAGTTCGACGAAAGCTCTAAGTTGTCACTAGTTTACTCCAAGCCATACACCCGAAGAATTGACAACTTGAGGATGACCATGGGCTATCAGCCACCAAAATTCCAACAATTTGATGGAAAGAGAAATCCGAAACAACATATTGCTCATTTTGTCGAAACTTGCAACAATGCCTGAACATACGGAGACCTCTTGGTGAAGCATTTCGTACGATCTCTTAAAGGAAATGCCTTCGATTGGTATACGGACTTGGAACCAGACTCAATCGATAGTTGGGGGCAATTAGAGCATGAATTCCTTAATTGCTTTTATAGCACAAGGAGAACCGTCAGTATGGTGGAGCTCACAAACACCCACCAATGGAAAGAAGAGCCTGTGATCGACAACATCAATTGATGGAGAAACTTACGCCTAAATTGTCGAGACCGTTTGTCTGAGACTTTGGCAATTGAAATGTGCATCCAAGGAATGAAGTGGGGTCTTCAATATATTCTTAAGGGGATTCAACCGAGAACTTTTGAAGAATTGGCAACTAGAGCTCATGACATGGAACTAAGTATGGCTGCAAGCGGAATGAAAGAACTTCCAGTTCGAGAATATCAAGAAAGAAAAGACTTTCGAAGAGAGGGCGAGTCGTCTAATAAACCTTTGATAACAGAATCTATGGCAGCTAAGGCAACACCCATCACGTTCCGAAAGAAGGAAGTCAACAAGGACAAGCAGAGGGCGCCATGATAAGCTCGTTATTTCACTCACTTATCTATATTATTTTTATACTATTTTATGTAGATTTATTGAGTTTATATATATATTTTATGCATGATGTCAATATTAGGTGGTTTTAGGTGTGTTTTGATGTTTATGCAGCTTTTTAGGCCTAAACTCACGAGAAAAACCGTTCCGGAAGCAGTGACGTGTAAGAGTAGCAATGACGAGTTCTTCCACAAGAGGAATTCGAGCTATTGGTGCATGTCAATGGATGATGCTTTGAGTTAGCTCTCCAACGCAACTGGAATCGGGTCAATCGGAGTTCGGAAGAGGAAGTTATGGCCAAAACCGTGAGACCGCGCAGACGAGGCACAGTGCTCGACGAAGGGAAAAGGCAGATCGACGGAAGCAAAGGCCGCATCGATCGCTGCCAATGCTCGTTGATCGACGAGGATGTTCCAGGCCCAGCAATCGACGCCAGATTGCCACGGTCGACGCGCATGCGGGAAACCTAATCCGGATCTGATTTGGAGATTAATGCATATCTAGCCCTAGATTTGATATGATACACCTCCACCTCTATATATATCCTTGTAATTTCGATTTTTAAGAGTGCTTCATTCCAGATTTCAGATTTTAGAGATTCCAAGAGTTTTTAGGTTTATGTTTGAAGATATATATTTGTGGGAAGACATTCAGATTCCAGTTTTTATGCAATTCAGGTTGTATTTTTCTATGATGAATATTACCATGAATATGTGTAACTAAATCCTTTCTCAGATTCTAGGGTTTCGAACCATCAATGTATGCTTGTTGTGATTAATTGAATTATTTTGCCTTTCCCTTCGTAGTTTGTGAAATTTGTGCTTATTCATAATCTTGATTTGTTGGCCACATCTTAGGATTATCTAGTTGATTACTTGAGACGTAACTGTGATAGTTTTCAATCGAAAGAGATTTTCACAATATAATCTGATTTCTTGTCGTAACTGAAGGAGATTGATTGTAGGAATAAATCTGTAGATCTTTGGAGTTAGTTAAT
>JAPKLW010000910.1:0-24999 GCA_026898455.1 Plectranthus barbatus | reverse complement strand
ACGTATTTTCCGCTGCCAAAGTATACCCTGATATCCGGGACCAACAAAGAATGTTATCGTTGGAGAGAACACCTCACTCAAACTTAAAGTTACATCTTTGATCGAGGAAGTCGAAAGACTAAGGTCCGAAAGTGAGGATTTTTCGAAACTTAAAGCTGATTTCTCCAAGCTTTCTGAAAATTTTCAAAATCTTGAAAAGGAGAATCTTGCTTTAAAGAGCAAACCAAAAGAGGATTGTATTTGTGCTTACACATCCAGCAAGGCAGTCCTTAGTGCCATTGTTAGCCAACAAAGACGACATTCTGAAAAATCAGGATTAGGGCTTGGTTGTGTTGAAGCAGTAAGCAAATCCTCTAAGGGAGCCTTGCATAAGAATGCTGAATTTTCTAAGCAAAGAAAGATTTTATTCGTCTCTGCTGGAAAAGTCAATGCTGACAAAGGTAAAGGAAAGGTAGTTGCTAAGTCGTCAACTGCTAAGCAGACAAATTGGCGTAGCAAGCATGCCTCTGCTGGATCTCAGCAGAATGCACAGAAGATACCTGCTAGGCATGTTATTGCTAGATCTAAACAAAATACACCGAGAGTGCCTGCTAAGCATACATCCGCTGGATCTCAGCATAATATCCAGAAGATGTCAGCTAAATCTCACTCAGCAGTGCCAAGGAGGAATGCTGAGCATTATATTTCAAATGCTAGGATAGCATATCCATCCTTTACTAAGGGCAAGCAGGTAGCATACCTTGCTGTAAGACCGCAGTACCCTAAGTACACACCACATAGGAGAAATACCTATGTGAGGCCCGAGTCCAATCAAATGCCATTTCCAAGGACTAGGAAGGCTAAGCACAAAACTCCACCTAGATCTAATAATGCAAAGCATGCTTATCCAAAGGCTGAGAAGGTTGTGAAGAGTGATATCAAGAAGCCAATCTTGAAAATCACGAAGATGTGGGTTCCAAAAGGAAGTATGATCCACGCAAATCCCACAGAACCCGATGCTAAGCGGGTACCTAAATCAATGTTTTGATTGTTTTGCAGGGACAGGATCCAAGTGCTAAGACATCAAGTATGTCAAATTAATGGATCCTAGATAGCGGCTGTTCAGCGCACATGACGGGGGATGAAGAGTTGTTCTCAGACATTCAAAGAATCTATGGCCGCAAAGTCATGTTTGGTGACAACAGCAAAGGCAGAGTGATTGGGAGAGGATGCATAGAGCGAAATGGACTAAGGATTATCAATTTTGCGCTTGTCTCCAATCTCAAACACAATCTACTAAGTATTAGCCAGCTATGCGAAAATGGGTATACCGTTTTTTTCGTTAATACTGGTTGCTCTATTGCTGACAATGATACAGGTGAAGTAAAGCTTAGAGGCATCCACAAGGGTGGCCTATATATTGTTGATTGGCAAAGTGGCCAGCAACATTCTTGTTTTGTAGCATTGAATAGGGAAGAAACCAATTGGCTATTGCACAAGAGGTTAACTCATCTGAATTTCAAGACCATCAACCACCTAGCCAAGCACAAGCTTGTTGAGGGATTGTCTGTTGAAACTTTCCGAAAGGAAGGTGTGTGAAAAGCTTGCCAGCAAGGGAAGCAGACCAAGGCATCTTTCAGATCAAACACGGAGAAGGCCACTTCAGAGAGAATCCTAGAGCTCTTGCACATGGATCTATTTGGCCCAATCACTCCAGCCACTGTAAGTAAAAAGGTGTATACACTTGTGGTTGTTGATGATTTTTCCAGGTACACATGGGTTCGTTTGCTGAGAACCAAAGACGAAGTGAAGCTCATCCTACCGGAGCTAATCCTCAAAGAGCAGAATAGCAAAGAGGTTACAGTAAAGAGGATTAGATCTGATAACGGGACAGAGTTTTGCAATGGGATTTTGATGGATTTTTGCGCCGAAGTTGGTATTGGGCATGAGAAGTCTACTGCTAGGACTCCCCAGCAAAACGGTCTAGCAGAGAGAAGGAACAGGACCTTGGAGGAAGCTGTGCGGTCTATGCTAGCTGATTCCGATCTTACTGGAAAATATTGGGGTGAAGCAGTCATGACAGCTTGCTATACACAGAATAGGAGCACAATCAATGGCAGATTCAATAAGACTCCTTATGAAGTGTACAATGGTCGTAAGCCTTCTATTACTCATCTTCGTGCTTTCGGTTCGACATGTTATATTCATAACAATGGGAAGTCGATGCTTAACACTTTTTCGCCTAAGTCTGATGAAGGTGTGTTCCTACGTTATGGCCACCCATCTTACAAAGGTTATCGAGTGTTAAACAAGATAACTCAAGTTGTGGAAATAACATGCAATGTTATTTTTTATGAGTCTACTTTAGTGCGCAGAGCTATAAGAGAGAAAGAGGATAGCAATCATGAGGCTAATGATGTCCATGGTCAATCGATTTTGAATTCTTTCGAAAATATGAAGATTGACCCGACTAAGTCTATGAGTGATTGCAATCCAATCCAGACGCACTCAGCAGGTGACCACACTGCTGACCAGGCCGATGATGCTAATGATCATGCTGAGGCCACCCCACCAATTTATCTTAATGATAATTTGGAGGTTATGGGATCGCTTGATGAAGAAGATGAAGATATCCCATATCCAGCAGGAGAAGCCGAAGGAGGTTTAGACGTTGGTGAAAATGTTCCCAAAGAGGATGCTACGCATTTGGATGCTGAAGTTCCAGCTGCTGAGAATCTAGCTGCTGAGGATCCGGTTGCTGAGTTTCCTGATGGTGATGTTCCGAATGTTGAGTTACCTGTTGCTGAACCCCAGGTAGATGCTGAAGAGAATGTTGTAGCAGAAAACAATCCAAAAGGCGATGCGAGTGCTAAAACCTCAGCACCCAGCAATCCGAAGCCAAGATGGCTAAGAGATCATCCCTTAGATGTCGTGATCAATGATGTCAGTGATCCAGTCAAGACGAGACAAGGTAATGCTATGTTGGCATGTTATATTTCCCATGAAGAGCCATCCAGAGTCACGCGCAATCATGTTTGGGATCTGGTGGATAGACCCGAACATCAGAGCGTCATTGGGACGAAATGGGTCTTCAAGAACAAGAAAGACGAGTCAGGCCATGTCGTCCGAAATAAAGCTCGTCTAGTAGCAAAGGGCTATAGACAATGCGAAGGAATTGATTACGATGAGATATTTGCTCCGGTCGCTCGATTGGAAGCAATAAGGTTATTCCTTGCATATGCGGCGCATCATGAGTTCTCTGTGATGCAAATGGACGTGAAAAGTGCCTTTCTGAATGGTGAGCTCAAGGAAGAGATGTACGTTGAGCAACCACCAGGCTTCGAGCAAGGAAACCAAGTGTACAAGCTTAGGAAAGCCTTATATGGTTTGAAGCAAGTACCGAGGGCTTGGTATGGAATATTGTCAAAGTTCTTGCTAGACAATGGTTTCAAGAAAGGGAAAATCGATCAGACTCTCTTTCGCATCAAGGATGAAGGAAGTATCCTACTTGTGCAGATATATGTCGATGACATTATCTTCAGCTCGAATAATCAAAGCTTATGTGATAAGTTTTCAGTGTCGATGCAAAGTAATTTCCAAATGAGGATGATGGGAAAGATATCTTACTTTATCGGATTACAAGTCCAGCAATCAAGTGATGGAATCTTCATTCACCAGAGGAAGTACACTCGCGATCTGATTGCTATGTATTTCCCCGAGAAGACGAAAAGCCTAAGGATTCCGATAAGCACAAGCTGCCAGATAAGCCTCGATGAAGGAGGAGAACCTGTGAATCCTACATTATATAGAGGTATCATCAGATCTTTGCTTTACTTAACTGCTAGCAGACCCGATATTTCTTATCCTGTCGGTGTATGCGCGAGATATCAAGCAAATCCAAAGAAGTCACATTTGGGTGTTGCTAAGAGGATTATCCGATATCTCAAGTGTACCGAGGGTCTAGGAATTTGGTACCCAAGGAGTGATGGAATAGCACTTAGTGGATATTTCAATTCAGACTTTGGAGGATGCAAGATTGATCGGAAGAGCACCAGCGGAACATGTCAGTTTCTTGGACATAAGCAAGATTGATCTATGTGCCTCAAGCGTCAAGTGAAGTCGAGGCCTCCCCTCAAATTCCGTTGACTTTCAGGCGATATCGGGATAGCAGTCTCTCCCTTTTGTCTTCCACTGCCCTTGGTACCTCCTCTCGCACAAACAGCTCCAACACAAAGTCCACAAGTTCATCGTCAGCTTCGTTAAAATCTGAAAAAGAAAACAAAGAATGCAGGAAACAACTCTCCAGAAAATCTTGGTCAGATTTAAGAGAAGAAAAAGAAAAGGAGATCACCGGATCGTAGCAATTAATCATGTGGCATTCCTCCTAGTAGCTCCCGTCATTTTGTTTCTGCATTGACTTGTAGATGGAAAAGGTCACCGACTCATCATTGACGCGAAACGTCAGTTTCCCATCTCGAATGTCGATCAAGGCTCCCCCAGTCTTCAGAAAGAGCCTCCCTTAAATTAGTGGGATGTTGTGGTCCTCTTCCATGTCTAGGACCAAATAATTAGCTGGGATGATGAAATCTTTGACTTTGATAAGCACATCCTCTACGATTCCCCTCGGGTAGGAGACAGAACGATCGACCATCTGCAGTGAGATGGTGGTCGGTTTAATGCTTCCAATGGCCTATCTCTTAAAGATGGATAGCGGCATGAGGTTGATGGATGCTCCAAAGTCACAAAGAACCTTCCCAAAGTCTCCCCTCCGATGACGCAGTAGCTAGTGAAAGACCCTGGGTCCTCTCTTTTCAGTGGCATCTTATTCTGAATCACCGCACTGCACTACTTGAACAGATTCCCCATTTCGTGCTCCAGGAAGGGCCGTTTCTGAGAGACCGTGTCTTTCAGAAACTTGATGTAACCGAGCATCTCCTGTAGTGCTTCAACCATAGGAATGTTGATGTGCACCTTCTTCATATTCTCCAGGTAGCGTGCATACCGCTCATGCATCTTAGTCTTGGCGAACCACTGAGGAAACAACATCAGCGACTTTTTTGGAGGTGGAATTAGCATCGGCATCGACCGACTTGGTTCCACGTCAGTTGACATAGGGCATTGAGCGTCGGGCGTAGCTGAACCTCGGCGTCGATCGACATGCTCGGTGTTGATCGAAGCCGAGATCTCTCCCGCGACCTGTTCTTCTTGCTCGGTTTCCTCAATCTCCAGTGGGTCTGCTTCTGGATGCTTGGGGCCATCATATGACTTCTCCCCTCTCAGTGTAATTGCGTTGACCGCATTCCTTTGATTCTTTGGGTTGACTTGTGTGTTGCTCGGCAGTTGTCCGGGCTTGTGCTGGGATCCTAGGGCATTGGCAATCTGACTGACCTGCGTCTCTATGATCTGCATGTGCTTCTCTACGTGGTCTACTTTGGTGTTTACCCCAGAGATCTCCTGCTCCAACTTGCCCACTTAGTCAGTGGACCCCTGCATAAACTTAGCCAAAATCTCCTCGAGATTTGGCTTCTTCTTCTCCACCACAGCTCCATCTTGCAGTGCAAATCAAGGTGGTGGCTGGTCCGCGGCCTGAGGGTTCTCATACAAAAAACCAGGGTGGTTCCTTGCATGGTTGTAGTTGTAGGGCTTGTTATTCTGCTAATATCCTACACGGTAGTTATTTTGGTAACCACCCCTTTAGACTAAGTTTACGTCTGCACAGTCCCCCTAAACCGAAGCCTGCACTAGCTCCACCACAACAACTGTCTGCCAAATCTCTGCTTTTAGTGCAGCGAAGTCTTCCCGCAGTTTTCTCACCTCGGCTGCCAAATCAGGTTCTTCAGCAACCTTCTCCACAACCTTCATAGGCCGATGACGAATCGAGGACCAACAGTGATTGTTGTTGGTCATCTTCTGGAAGAACTCCATAGCCTTCTTTCCGCTCTTGGTTATGATAGTGTCGCCCAATGTGGCATCCACCAACTCGACGGTCCTGTCGTTCAGCCCTTCATAGAATGTTTCTGCTTGCTCTCCTAGTTATATACCATGGCCCAGGCAGGATCTTTACAACTCATTGTAAAGCTCCCACGCTTCGTAGAAGCTCTCATCAGGTCTCTGGGCAAATACAGTGATCTCTTCCTTCTCTGCTTGATGATGCTCGGAGGAAAGAAGTTCTATAGGAACTCATTCCTCAGCTCTGCCCATGTTCTAATACTGCCCTTATCTAATGCAGTAAACCAGGCCTGTGCCTTGTCACAGAGAGAAAATGCAAAAAGACGCATGTGGATGGCACTTTTACTGACCCCATTGATCTTGACAGTGTTACACAGCAGTATGAACTTGTCAAGATGCGCATATAGATCGAAGTTATTGGCGTTAATGCCAATTCTGAAGTCTGTCTCCTAAAATTGAGGACGATACCTCCTCTGAATGGCATCCTCGTCCTCATCTTCATTGTTAGCAGGCTCTTCCAGTGGTTCCTCTTCTTCAGGATCATCTTCAAAAAGTTGGTTAAGGCGGAGATTTCGGTTGTTCCGATTGTTTCTCTCAACGTTCAGCTTCTGTAGTTGCGCCCTCACAGCTTGAACTTCTCGAACAAGTTCAGTTTGTTCCTCCGGAGTTAGCTGCGGTGGAGGCAGTGCTTCCACCAGTGGCACCGATGGTGGCACGTTTTCAGCCATCGATTGATTACTTGAGCTTCCCGGTTTCTTGATTCTTTCTTTCGTTCTTTCTTCGGCAAGTGGCATTGATTTCTGGGTCGTATTCCACCGGCTTCTTCCCACTGGCTTTTGTAATCATAGACTACTTGTACAACAAAGGAGGTAGTGAATATAAAACTGTAAAGAAAAATTAATAAAATTAAATGAAATTAAACAGATGAAAATCGTCAACTTCGATCGATGCAAATAAATTATTTGCATCGACCGACGTGTACTGGGATCGATGAACGCCGAGATCAAAACTCAAAAAATGAAGAAAAAATAACTTTGCTTAAATTTTACAGCCTAAATCAATACTCCAATCACAGATATAATAGTAAGGTTTAATCTATTCACTCCCCGGCAAAGGCGCCAAAATTTGATCGCTAATTATTTTTTTAGCAATTTACCTAAGTTAATAATATAGCGGTGAAATAAATTATCGAATCCCAGAGGAGCAAAGTAACGAAAAAATCCTAACTATCAAATCAAGAGTTTTCAGATCATTGTCTAGGAAATTAAAAAACAGAGATTGTGATTTTACGATCTTGAAAACTAAATTAAAACAGATAATTGTGAAAGATTTGGATTCAAATGCAAAGAACATAGATCCTAGGGTTTTCTACCTATTATGTCATACATATTTGTGAATCAATTAATTACCAATGTTAATTCTTTTCCCAGTGGAACATCAGAAAAATATTATGAATTTCGGTTTAGGAAATTCACAAAGTTGACTAATTAATTATCTCTACCTTTTTAGTCTCAAGAACATATAATTAACTCCATTAGATCTATAGATTTATTCCTATAAAGTAATTCCCTCTTTTCAGACAAGAAAACAAATTATTTTATGAAAACTATTTTCCATTGAAATTCATTACTTTTTGAATCTCTGGATTTCAACTAAAATTAATCCTAAATTATGGCCAGTAATTTAAGATTGCAATTAACCCTAGTTTTCATTACAAATTTGAAAGGCAATTTATTTAATTCTTCATGCAAGTGGGCATAATATTCGAAACCCTAGAATCTATTAAGAAATTTAGTTACACATAGACATAATCCGAAATATCACGGATAGAATAAACCTGAAATAGTCTTGCATAAAAGAAACTCGAACTTCTAACAATACTGAGTGTTGCCATAGTTCACCGATGCAAGTTTCTCCTCTATCCACTGCTTGGTAGTGTAGTTTTTCAAGGAATCACATAGGTCTTTGTTTGGTTGTAACATGGCTTACATAAAAGGTGGGATACATTTGGCCAAGTGACTAAAACTGTCAATGATCCTCAAACCAACCATACCACAACCACATTCAACTCCAACTGATTTCCCTTCCTTTTTTTTTCTAAGGTTCCCTTTTCTTATCACAGATTTTTGTGAACTCACATAATAAAAAAATTTCTTTTTCACTCATGTTCACTTTTCTACTCATGGGAACCCTCATTCATTTTAACACATGGAACTCAAAATTTTTTTTTGAGTTCCCAACAAATTTATATACTCCATAATTCTTAACACCTCCCAACAATCCAAATTTCCAACCAACTATTCTTCTCATTCATCAACCATTCTAATCTAGAAAATGCATTCAAGGCTCAAATGGGCTACGAGTGGAAATTAAGGGTTAGTGTATAGGAGATGGGCTATGAAAGAACATGCCTATAATCACTTTCCCCTATTACTACACTTGATTCAACCTCGAGAGAGAAACTCGTCAAATTCTAGAAATATATTGATAAAAACCTTGTCCCACATCAAACGAAAAAGAAGGCTCAAAATTCTCACTCAGGATTCAAATTTGTTACTCTTCACAATCATCCAATTTAAAATAATCTATCATGCACAATTCATGCTTCAAAGATCAACTCTTCAAGTAATTAACTCCTATCATTGGCAACTGTATCACACAGATTATCATGCCATACCCACAAAAGATCAATCACAAACCAATTATTTTCATTCCAGAGAAGACAAGTCAAATTCTCAAAACCAACATAATCAATAAATTCCGACTGTCCTAGGTTGAGAGCTCCTAAAAAAAACTGACCTAAAAACTAACATGATACCTAATGACTACATGCAGCAATTGTAATTCGACTACTACCTATAATCTTAAAATAGTAAAACTTAAAAGTAAATTGATAAAAACGTTTCCCTTTTTCATGTCCTCATCCCCTCCAAACTTATTTCACTCGAAGGAGTGGAGAAGTTTGCAAGTCAGACGTGAAAAAGAAGAAACAGTACCTCAAAATTGGTCGGACGGACCAGCATCCTCCTCTCTCCTCCGTCGTCACTATCACCGGTAGGTGATCACAGGGTCGATGTAGAGATGAATCTCATCCATCCGCGCGTCATGTGCTGCTGCTGTGCATCAACAATTTCCTGGTTGGCTGCACTGACTACACGCTCCTCCTTAAAGGATGTGCGTACACCATCGATGGATGTGCGCATCTCCTCGAAAGATGTGCGCTGCTCCATGAACAGATGTTGCTCCTCCATGAACACCTGCTGCTGCTTCTGAAAAGCACGCTGCTGCTCGGCCATCTGCTACTGCTTGTAAAATACACCACTATCACGTGTAATAACCTTTTCATGCATGCAAAAATAAGTAAAATGCTCTAAAACCACTAAAACACTCAAGAAATTCATTGATAAGTTAGTGAAAATACGAACTTATCACTACCGCCTGTTGCTTCTTTGATGACCAGACAAGTAGGTTGGATCCAAGAAAAATACCATATCCACCTGTTGAACGGCGGTCATCGGGATCACTAGCCCATGTAGCATCACAGAAACCATGAAGTGAGAACTCATGAACTAGTTGTATGAGAAGGCCATAGTTGCAAGAACCTTGGAGATTTCACAACACCCATTTGCAAGCTGCCTAATGATTCTCAGTAGGAGACTGAATAAATTGACTTAGTATGTTGACGACAAAGCTGATGTCTGACCGTGTAAGTGTTAGGTATTACATTGCACCAACCATGTTACGATAGAGAGTAGGTTCTGAGAATAATGGGTCATCATCAAGTGAGAGTTTGTCACTGAGACTCATGGGTGACTCATATGGATTACAGTCAGCTAGATTGGCACGATGTAGCAGATCACGAATGTATTTGGGTTGATACCACTTTCAGATCTGCATACCTCAACTCCAAGGAAGAAGCTCACACAGCTAAGGGTTTTGAGTGAGAACTCTTTGTCCAAATCACCAATAAGTCTTATTATCTGCTTTGCATCACCTCCCGTGATAAGTGTGTCATCCACATACACTAAAACAAACAAGGGAGTTGATGAATTTAGACAAACAAAGAGAGAGTGATCAAATGTAGAGCGGGTAAGTCCCCAGGTGAGTAAGTAGTTTTTGAGTCTGTCGAACCAAGCTCTGGTACCTTGTCTGAGTCCATATAAAGACCTATGGAACTTGCAAACATGTTGAGGGTGCTTCGAGTCAACAGAACCCTGTGGCTGAACCATGCATATGATTTCTTTGAGATTACCATTTAAAAATGCATTATTTATATTGATGTGTTGAACATCCCAACCAAAAGTAATAGCCAATGATAGAACCATTTATACCGTAGTAGGCTTGACTACAGGACTAAAGGTATCCAAGAAATCCACACCAGCTTGCTGTTCAAAGCCGCGAGCAACTAGGCGCGCCTTGTATCTGTCTACCGAGCCATTGGGCTTCCTTTTATGCGGACAACCCATTTATTTGAGATGAGATTCATGGAAAAATCTGGTGGAACAAGACTCTAGGTATTGTTGCGCATGAGCGCATCAAACTCCTGTTGCATTGTTGTTTTCCAATCAGAGTGAGATAATGTATGTTCAATGTTGCAACGCTCAACAGTAGACATGTTAGTAGCAAGATAGCTACTGGGTTTAAATATAATTTTTTTCCCTTGTAACCATGAGATGGTTAGGTACAGGTAGATGATTTGGGGAGCGTGGTGAAGGAGGAGGAGAGTGCCACACATCATTTGAGGCATCAGAGGAAGAGTGATGTGGCTGGGAGGAAGATGATGCAGCTGCATGTGAGAATTTAGAACATGGATCTGAGTTTGGTGGGGAAGTGGCAGCTGGTGTGGTGGTATTATCTGTGAAAGTGAATGTTGGTTCTTCGCTGATAATTCTACTAAATAAATTGTAGTAAAACAGTGGCCAAATAAATTTATAACTTAGTATGCCGAACCCATGAGGAATTGTATATCGAAATTACCTATGTACAAGTCACAGTTTCTGAATTCATTGTTTGAGCAAAATAGAAATTAAGAAATTTAAAGATAGCAAAGAACATAACTTAAAGGGTTTTAAAAACAAGAATTAAAAGTATAGATTCCAAGGCAAATCCAATCCAGATGTATGTAGGGATTTACTGGCGAACCGAATCACCAAATCCAAATAAACTAGACCCTTTTAAGGATGTTGAGAGCAATTAAAAAATTCAATAATTCCTAGCATGCTCCTATGAATTAAATGCAGTGGATACGAGTATACCTTAACTCCGTAGTGTCAGATCCGATCTTTTGCGTTTGAATTCCAAACCTCGATTCAACCACGCAATTCAATTAAATCTGCGAAAACAGAAATTAGCAAAACTAACTTCTAGATTTAATTAAATAGAAAAGAAAAGAAAAGAAATTTGTTCTCCAGATTAGGCCTTCAGATCTGTATCTCAATGTTGTTCAATCCTGCTACTGGCAAGGATTCCACATGAAAGTGATTGTGTAGGCCAGAGTCGAAACTTCGTCTCCCAAACACACAGAGTCGCCGCCCCTATCTCTCTCTCTCTAGGGTTTCAAACTAATTTGAATGTTCTGAGGTGGCTTCTAGGTTTCTGAGAGAGAACTGTCTATTTATAGACCTAGGGTTTTAATCCTAATGGGCTACTGGGCTCAATTCAGCATATTTAATTGGGCCAGACCTGAGACCTAATGCAAATAATAAAGTAGGCCTATGAATTAATTAATTCCCATGTCCACAACCCAGGTCACAATTAATTAATTAATATTAATTCTTTTTCACCACAGAATTAATATTGACCTACCCCTTTATTACCACGTTATGAGAACGGGTTGCATTTACTTGAGAATCCCCATATTTAAGGTTACTGGACATTCATTAATTAATCAGAGCTTTTGACAAGCTCTATCTATAATTAATTAATCTCTTAATTTCCTGAGCAGTACCACTCAAACCTTATCACTCATGCTTGAACTTAATCAGCTTGCAGGACTTTAGTACGATGAATGTTATTGAGCTCCTCAGAGAATGTCCCCATCCTATTACTCGGATATGGTTACCTAGCTCTAGTCTCAGGATGCAATACACGAACTGTTGTTACCCAAGATGCGAGTATACTAGCACATTACTCAGGCTCTCCACCATGACAAGTCAAAGCAACGGTCAACCCGTGCAAGCCCCTGAACCTTCGTTAGGGTTTGGACTCAATCAAGATCGAGAGCTTGTATTCTGTGATGTCAGACAGCAGAATACATCTCATTGTGGTCTAATCAATACGCCACCGTTCGTACCAGCATATTAAGTAATCAAGATAGATTACTTCTTTCTGACTATGCTGCAGCCTATACCGAGAGACTTATCCTCGTGCGCTGTCTCAGCTGTGATAATATTTATATCTCACTAGGTCAAGTGATCATACTGTCTTCTGTGATCTACAACACGCCGTATGATTGTCCCTATCAGTGAGATAAGAGGATATCGTTGTTACTTGCATGTAAGTTTGTTTAACAAATAGGAAATACCGTTGAATGTATACTCATTGTAATAAATGCTTTCTTTATACAAAACCCAACAATCTCCCACTTATACTCAAAGCATTACACTTGCTATTACAGAGTATACAGTGTGTCTATCTAGCCTAGCTATCACATTAACCATTGCTAGTGGTAGGCATCCACCGCAGACCTAGTCCACGAATATGTCTTTCCTAAACCTTCTGTGGTAAGCCCTTTGTGAATGGATTAGCTAGGTTGTCTCTAGTGTCAATCTTCTTGATCTGCACATCGCCCCTAGATACGATTTCTCGTATGATATGGTACTTTCTCTTTATGTGTGTGCTCGCCTTGTGAGTCTGTGGTTCCTTCGAGTTTTCCACTGCACCAGAGTTGTCACAATGGATTGTAAAACTCTTAGGCAGACTCGGAATCACATCCAACTCTAAAAGGTAGTTCCAGAGCCATACCCCTTCTATAGAAGCTTCGGAGGTGGCGACATATTCCACCTCCATGGTGGAGTCAGCAATGTGTTTCTGCTTTGCGCTCCTCCAAGATACAACCCCACCTCCCAAGGTAAACACATAACCTGAGGTCGATTTCTTCTCATCCTGGTCCCCTTGGAAATCCAAATCTTTGTAACCCACAGGGCACAAATCCTCACTTTGATAAACCAGACAATAATTCCTAGTTCTCTTCAAATACTTGAGGATGTGTTTTACCATAGTCCAATGCGCCTGTCCAGGGTTAGACTGATATCTTTTTACCATGCCAACGGCATAACAAATATCAGGTCTGGTAGACAGCATTGCATACATGAGGCTACCCACCGCAGATGCGTATGGTACAAGACTCATCTCATCTTTCTCACTTTGAGTCACAAGACACTGCCCAATAGAAAGATGTATGCCGGGTCTAAAAGGTAGCAAGCCTTTCTTGGCGAGTTGCATGCTGAACCGGGCTATCACAGTATCCAGATAGGATGTCTGGGATAAGCTTCACATCCTTCTCTTACGATCCCGTAAGACCTTAATCCCAAGGATATACCCAGCTTTTCCCAAGTACTTCATGTGGAACTGTTCGAATAACCAACGTTTAATTTGAAGGAATTTGTGAACTGAATCACGAAGTCCATTAGCCGAGATCATTAATTGGAATATCAAAAATAAATTGTTATTCCTATGATTATTCCTAGCATGCTCCTATTGATTATGCATAAGGGGGTTTATGCGGAATACTTGGATTATAGAAACCTGAAGAACGGGTGCGTAGAGATTTGATCCTCGATCCCTTTCCCATGCACCAAGATTTATTCCTAAGAGATTAAGTAATAAAATCTATGAAAATTAAACAATAATTTTTGAAAACAAGAGGGAGAGAAGAAAGAAGATGATCCTCCTGATCTGATATTCTAATCTGTATCCCAACTCCAATCCGAATATCTGGTGAAGATTCTCTTCAGATTCCTTGCCCGGTTGAGAAGCAAAATTTCCTCCATGTTCTCAGATCCAGTCGATCACCACAGCTTCCAAATCCTGGTTTGCTGTGTTGCAACTTATGATCTTGTGGTGTGTTGTGATCTGAGAACCTGAGGCCTATTTATAGGAAAATACTGGACTTCTACTAGGCTTGAGTTTTCATGGGCCAGACCAAGGACCCGAATGCAAATAGCAAATAAGGCCTATCAATTAATTAATTCCCATATCAACCCAGAATATAATTAATTAATTAATATTGATTCATTCCACCAGAGAATCAATACTGTCCTACCTATTTGCTACCACATTTTGAGGTACGGATTGCATGGGCTTGGTATATCCCCACATTTAAGGTTACAGACATTCGTTAATTAATTTAAGCTCTGACAAGCTATTTAATTAATTCACATCTTATATTCCTGAGTTAATCCACTCAAACCTTTTCACTTATGCTTGAACTTAATCAGCCTGCAGGACTTTAGCATAACGAACCTTTTGAGCTGCTCAGGGAATGTCACCATCCTATACTGGATGTGGTTACCTAGTTCCAGTACCAGACAGTCATACACAAACTGTTATCACCCAAGATACAGATATACAAGTTCAACTATAACCTTTCACTGTAACTCAAAGTGACACTCAATCTTCGTATACTTCTGTACCCTCATATAGGCTTAGGATCTCATCAAGCCATAGAGATCTGGATTCTTTTAATATCAGATAAAAGAATCGATCTCGACTTAGGCCCTTATCAATGTGTGCCCCACACCAGCATACCAAGCCATCCAAGATAAGATGCTTATTATTGTGTATGCTGCAGCCTACACCGATAGTTTATCCTGGAACTGTCTCAGCTGTGAAAACCATTTATATCTCGCTAGATCAAACGATCCATACGATCTTCCGTGATTTACTACATACCGTATGATCTCCCTATCGACGAGATAAGAGGATAATTGCATTTGCGACACATGTTTGTTAATTCAGACAAGAGATGAACATACAACATTTATGATTCCCAGTATATTAACCAATCAAACTTGTACATAATATACCAATCATAATGCTTTCAGTATATAAATCTATCAATCTCCCACTTATACTCAAAGCATTATACAAGTGCTTTCAAGAGTATAACGCGTCTAAACTAATCTAGCTATTACATCAATCATTCTACGTAGTTGGCTTTGCCCTCAGCCCAAGGTTACGTACATGCATCTCGTAGACCTTCTGAGACAGAGCTTTTGTGAATGGATCCGCTAGATTATTCTTTGTATCAATATACTCTACCAGCACATCACCCATTGCTACGATTTCTCGTATAATAGGCTACTTCCTCTCAATGTGTTTTGTTGTTATGTGAGCTCGTGGTTCCTTTGAATTAGCCACAACTCCCGAATTATCACAATATATCGTGATAGTCTTGGGCAGCTTAGGAATCACGTCCAACTCCAGAAGGAAGATTCAAAACCATACTACTTCTTTCGAAGCTTTAGAAGCTGCCACATATTCTGCTTCCATGGTGGAGTCAGCAATGCACTTCAGCTTTGCACTCCTCCATGATATGGCCCCACCTCCCAATGTAAACACATAGCCAGAGGTGGACTTCTTTTTGTCTCGGTCTGCCAGGAAATCCGAATCCGTATAACCCACAGGGCACAACTCCTCACACTGATAGACAAGACAATAGTCTCTAGTCTTTTTCAAGTATTTGAGTATGTGCTTTACCGCGGTCCAATGCGCCTGTCCAGGGTTAGACTGATATCTTGCTACCATGCCTACAGCAAAGCAGATATCTGGCCTCGTACATAGCATTGCATACATGAGGCTCCTCATGGCCGATGCATACGACACATTTCTCATCTCATCTTTCTCCTTTTGTGTCACCGGACACTGATCCTTGGAAAGATGTATGCCATGTTTGAAGGGTAACAGACCTTTCTTGGCAGTTTGCATGCTGAAACGGGCAATCACAGTATCCACATATGACCCTTGAGACAAGGTTAGCATCCTCTTATTGCGCTCCCGCAATACTTTTACCCCTAGGATGTATCCTGCCTCTCCAAGGTCCTTCATACGAAACTGTTCGGATAACCACCCCTTTATGCCCGACAATACTTCCACATTGTCGCCAAATAGGAGAATATCATCTACATAAAGTGCAAGGAGCACCACGCTTCCGCTGACACATAGACAGTACACGCAACTCTCGTTTGAACATTGTGAAAATCTATAGGATTTAATCACTTATTCAAAACATAGATTCCATGATCGTGAAGCTTGCTTAAGTCCATACAGTGACTTTTTAAGCTTCCAGACCAAATGTTCTTCGCCCTTGTGCACATAACCTTCTGGCTATTGCATATAGATGTCCCTACCTTCTTCAAGGTACCCGTTTAGAAATGCGGTTTTGACATCCATCTGCCAGATCTCTAGGTCCTTATGTGCAGCTATGGCTAGGAGTATTCGAATGGACTTAAGCATGGCTACCGGTGAGAAGGTCTCGTCATAGTCTACACCTTTTTTCTGACTATAACCCTTCACCACCAGCCTTGTTTTGAAAGCTGTAATTTCACCATTTGCTCCTTTCTTTATTTCTTTTGTATACCCATTTGCACCCTATGGCTCGATAGCCATCTAGAAAATCAGTTTTCTGGTATACATCCATAGTCATAATGGATTCTATTTTTGAATCCATGGCGATCAGCCATTTGTCTGTATCTTTATCAGCTACCACCCGTTGTACGTCC
Source organism: Plectranthus barbatus (assembly GCA_026898455.1). NCBI lineage: Eukaryota > Viridiplantae > Streptophyta > Magnoliopsida > Lamiales > Lamiaceae > Plectranthus > Plectranthus barbatus. The sequence goes on along the minus strand of JAPKLW010000910.1, from coordinate 8,350 downwards.
AGAGTATCATCTAGTCCACTTTCCGAGATCAAGTCAGAAGACTCTCCCATGAACATATACCTTTCGGGTTGGTGGACAACCCTTCCACAGCGATGAGGCATCTGAGCCATGTCAGTAGTTAGCACAGTACTCGTTGGTCCCATACCTTGCATTGATGGAAGTGTTGGTATTCCCTCACCTATTACAGGTGGATTTACCACTACACTAGGATTTCCTGATGGAATCGCTTCTTTATCCCCTAGCTCGTGGAGGATAATTTCACTCTTGGATCTATGGTTTCTTACATATTCGTCATCCAAGAATCTCGCGTTGGTACTGACAACCACTTTCTGATTCTCAGGACAATAAAAGTAACCACCTTTCGTTTGCCTGGGATATCCTACAAATGCATTAGCTTACACCTACTTTCTAATTTATCAGGTTCCTTCGTCAGTACATACGCTGGACACCCCAAACCCTCATTCTGGTTAGGCTTGGCTTTCGCCCATACACGAGTTACAGAGGTATTTTAGGAACTGATTTAGAAGTTACCAGGTTAAGCAAATAGGCCGTTGTTTCCAAGGCATATCCCCAAAACGAAATCGGCAAGCTTGCATAACTCATCATTGACCTGACCATTTCCAAGAGAGTTCTATTTCTTCTTTCCGCTACACCATTTTGTTGAGGGGTTCCTGGTGCAGTCCACTGGGATGTAATCCCGTTTTCTGACATGTACTGCAAGAACTCGTTGCTGAGGTATTCTCCACCACGATCAGATCGTAATGTCTTGATAGTCTTACCTAGCTTCTTTTCTACCTCAGTCCTAAACTCTTTGAATTTCTCAGAGCATTCAGACTTGTAGCGAAGCAAATAGACATATCCAAATCTTGAGTAATCGTCAATGAATGTGGCGAAGTACTCATAACCTCCACGAGCTTGTGTGGACATTGGTCCACATAAGTTAGAGTGGATCAATTCCAACACATCCTCTGCTCGAGACTGACTTGCCTTAAAAGGTCTGGTCGTCATCTTTCCTTCTATACAGGATTCACAGATTTGATGCAGTACCACTTGAAAAGAATCCAAGAGCCCATCGCATGCTAATCTTTTAATCCTTTATAGATTGATGTGACCTAGTTTCAAGTGCCAGAGATATGTTTGATCCTTATCGGAAGAAAACTTACTTTTTAAATGATTATTATTATTGGATGAGTTTGAAACATTCACGGAAGATTTATGCATACAATCAATGATATAGAGAGAGTCAATCAGTTTGCCATGACAGATAACACCGTTATTACCAATGATTGAAACTCCAGTATAAAAAATAACTTAAAATCCATCATTAAATGACTTGGAAACTGAAATTAAGTTTTGCCGAAAAGCCGGAACATATAAAACATCTCTCAAAATCAAAATATTATTTTCAAAGCATAAAGTAAAATCTCCAATGGCTACTGCTGAGACTCGCTCTCCGCTGCCCATTGAGATGGTAATCTCATCATGCATCAGCTGCCTTGTCGGCCTGAACCCCTGCAAAGTATAACAAACATGATCAGTAGCTCCAGTATCCACTACCCAAGAATAAGTATAAACTGATGCTAAACATGTTTCCGTTATAAATGCACATGACGCACCTTCTCCAGTCTTCTTGACTTGACAATCTTTCTTCCAGTGACCAGCCTTGCCACACCAGAAACACTTGTCCCTTTTAGCAGGCATGCCCGACGTCCTTTTTTACTTCCTCACAGAAGTTGTACCTTTGACTTTCTTCTTAAACATTCCTTTGCGCCTCTTGCCAACCAGCGCAACAGGACAGTTATTAGAAGTAGCTAAAACAACATTTTCTGGAAGCATTACTGACTCCGCTGCCATCAAGTCATTGAATAATTCATTAAGAGTATACTCTTTCTTGTTCATGACAGCATTCAGTCTGAAGTTCTCAAAAGACTTGGCAGAGAGTTGAGAATGATATCAACCTACGCCTCCGCATCAATACCACCTTCGTGCAGCGTCAGTTCATCCAAAAGATGAGTCATGCTGACCACGAGCTCTCTAACCGAACTACCATCAGACATATTCTTTCCCACAATTTCCCTCATGAGATTGAATCTGACAGCTCGGTCCGACTCACCATAGGTCGCTGTGAGGTTGTCCATAATGTCACTTTGGACATTGTAGTCATCATATAGCACTTGACTATATTGTTTGACTTGAGCCACTTGTTATAGTAGCTCCTTTACTCATCAGTCGATGCATCAGTGGGAGCTGTCGGACGAGGCTTATCAAGGACAAACTTGTGTTTCTCTGCGACAAGGATGTAATCCAAGTTGCATTTCCATTATTGAAAATTGGGACCAATTAATTGGTTTTGTGCTAAGATATTGATCGCATTTGGTAAAGACATGTCTGAAAACAATAAATTAAAGCTGAAATTAAAACATAGTCGCAAAAAATTGAAATAATTAAATATTGAAACCTATGATAAAACAAGATTAATGTTTCCTCCAATTTGCCTAAGTATTACTATTGCAAGCCACACATGTGGACGTTTACAGCAAAACACTTAACCAGACTGCATCTTTCAATTCCAGTCCTTTAATTCCAATCCGTGCCCGGGTTCCTTAGACAAATGGAATTAATAATTAGAGACTAACTAAAGACCATATTATCCTACTGAGCAGGGACATCACAAATGAGTTATACTCTGGACAATATCTAAACTAGCTTACCACCAAAGTCAACCCTCCCATATAAGGATCTGCTAGGACACACCCTGATCCCTTATAATAAGGTTGTCTCATTTAATTCAATCCCTATAGAAGTTATGAAAACTTAATACGCAAGCTACACATGTAGACGTTTACGCATGAGCTCCCACTTCTCACATGAATCAAATGTTTGTTTTAAGAAATTCTATCTATTAGAACTTATGAATAATAAATTAAGTAAGCTACACATGTAGACGTTTACCTAATAAATTACTCACTTCCAATAAAGGATTGCTTTGTGGAGGTCTTATTAAATAATGAGCTTAGTAATTTTAAATTCATAAGGTTCAATTGCACAGATTATTTCATGTAGCCATAATTATAACATTGCTAAAATTCTATCATGCAAGGCATGAACTCCGAATTTATAGTTATAATTAATTACACAAAATAAATCACATAGCATGCTTTAAAGCTACAAATAAAAGCATTTAAATGTGCTCCTATTATCTACAACATGCTTATATGTTGCGCAATTAATGTAAACACATATATCATGCGAAGACAAATAATAAAGCAAATAAAAAATGTCCTCGTGGCCTCATGGTACGAAATTAAGAAATAATCCTATCTATTACAGTTTGGAATTATTTCACAGATCTTCGACTGGGCACCCACTACTTGGACTGTGATCTGACTTTATTTTCTGAAAAATGGGCCTCCAAGATTTGATCCATCAGAAAATTGGACAACTAGGCCAGTTAACCAAATCGCGGGATCGTGCACACATTGCAAGCCCGATAGCCCGCGAGAATGTGGCCCGACGGGCCACCACCAGCAAACCACTACCGGAATCGTGCAACGATTGCGCATGCACATCGTGCAATCGTAGCCCGCAATCCCACCATTTCCAGTCGTCGCCTGCTTCGCCTTCCGCTGCCCCAGTCTCCACCGACTGTCGCCCGAACCGCCGGCCTTCTCCTCCATCATCGCTGCCTGCCGGAGAAAACACGCAGGGAGCGTAGTTCGAAGCTCACGCGAACAGCGCGCAAACCCTAGGGTTTGCAGCACCATCGTCCACGCCAAGCCACGCCACCGGCCGCCCCCAGCCCGCACCTCCCCTGCCCTGAGACAATGCAATGCACCACTATCATCGCCGACCGACGAGCGGGGAGCAGCCGCCAGCGCCAGCACAGAAACGCCGCACGACGTGTACGCGCGCGAAACCTAGGGTTTTGCCGCACCTGCCGCGCTCTCCCCTACCCTCGCAGCCACCTGCCATGCCCGCGCCTCGCCTCCACGGTTGCGCCTGAGTGTGGGCTGATGCCTACTGCGCGCGGCCGCGCGGAACCTAGGATTCTGCCATGCACTGCCGTGCCGGCTACGGCCTGCCTCGTCCGTCTGCTGTGTGCACCACTAGCGTGCCCAACCGTCTTGCACGCCCTTAGTGCCGGCACCGGTGTCCCACCGTGATGCATCGTGTGATCCTTCGTTCTTCATGTTCTTCCCTCGTTCTTCGTGTTCTTCGTTCTCCGTTTTATAGATTTAATTTAAAATTGAAAAATTACATAAAATAACATCCTAATACAATTTGGAATTTAAATCTAACCACGGATTTATCTCGTGGGTGAAAAACAAATCTTAATAAAAGGGCAGATTAACCCGAGAACCACGAGGAACAAAAACACAATCATACAATCCAAAACCCATTAATGCATTCATTCAATAATAATTATCATGCATATTATAGGAAATATTATTTTTCATGACAGGGCCAATTAATCAACCTGGCTCTGATACCAATTGAAGGAATTTGTGAACTGAATCACGAAGTCCGTTAGTCGAGATCGTTAATTGGAATATCAAAAATTAATTGCTATGCCTATGATTATTCCTAGCATGCTCCTATTGATTATGCATAAGGGGGTTTATGCAAAATACTTGGATTGTAGAAACCTGAAGAACGAGTGCGTAGAGATTTGATCTTCGATCCCTTTCCCATGCACCAAGATTTATTCTTAACAGATTAAGGAATAAATCTATGAAAATTAAACAATAATTTTTGAAAACAAGAGGGAGAGAGGAAAGAAGATGATCATCTTGATCTGATCTTCTGATCTGTATCCCAACTCCAATATGAAAATCTGGTGAAGATTCCCTTCAGATTCCTTGTCCGGTTGAGAAGCAAAATTTCCTCCTTGTTCTCAGATTTAGTCGATCACCACAGCTCCCAAATCCTGGTTTGCTATGTTGCAACTTATGATCTTGTGGTGTGGTGATCTGAGAACTTGAAGCCTATTTATAGGAAAATACTGGACTTCTACTAGGCTTGAGTTTTCATGGGCCAGACTAGGGTGATAAACACTCATTTTGTGCATTTTACTGATGTGAATCTGCTAATTATTTTCCTTTGATTAGATCATTAAGTGATATTTTTGTGCCGTATTCATATTCTTTTAGAAAATATTACGTTTGGTTTGGTTTTGGGTTATTTACGCAGGTTTCACGCACAATTGAGCCGTTTACAGGATATGACAGAGTACCATGGAGCCATTCGATGTTCGTTTGCATCAGGAAGAGGAAGAAGTGAGAAAAGACCGAACCCGAATACGTTTTAGGCCAAAATTCAATGGAAACTCTCACCGAAAGCAGTTGATGTTCAAATAAGCAGTCACAAATTCCTTCACACATGAAATTCGAGCTAATGGAGCATGGCAATAGATATATCTTCGAGTTATCTTTCCAATGCAACTGGAATCGGGTCAATCGGAGTTCGGCAGCGAAAGTTATGGCCAAAATCGTGAGACTGCGCACGTTCGTGACAAGAACGGCGACCCAGATTACAAAATCGGCGATCGCCGTTTATGCTTTTGGGTCGCCGTTTTCGTAATTTTCACCATTTTTCCTTCGGCACACGAACGGCGACCCATGCACAAGAATCCCGATCGCCGATCGTGTTTTATGGGTCGCCGATCGGGTTATTTTGACGAATTTTTGGCCCAAATCCCATATCTTTTCAGATTTGAAGAAGATAAGTATAAATAGAGCCTCCCAAGTCACAAATTCGACCCTTCCTCATTATTTTAAAGTTTTTAGAGTTGGAGAAAGCCAGAACGGAGCAGAATATGAAGAACGAAGATTGAAGACTTGGGATTGAAGACCTCTGGTTTTGGTTTCCATGTTTTTCGATTTAATGACTCTTTACTTCTCCGTTTTTGTGGAATTTAGCATGATTGGCTAAATCCCTTTGTGGATTCTAGGGTTTGAAACTTGTAGAACGTTTTACAATTATTTATTCAATTTGATTTTCCTTTTCCATCTACGTTTTAATTATATATGAGCTTTTCATTAATTACTTGATACTGGCCATTGATTGTAATTTGAATTGGTGGTTTTTGAACCGAGAGGTCTAGGCTATCGATTTAGACGCAGATTAATTAGATTTGATAGGTCAATTATCCGAGAGGAATTTGAACTACTGAAGGGTTTTAAAAATCTAAGGTTTTATCAAGAGTAAAAGTCCTTTTGCGCATCCGAGAGGAGTCACTAGGTCTTTTATTTCCAAGTTATGGTTTAGAGTCCGAGAGGATCACCTGATAACATAATTGAGGTTAACTCACGTCTTTGGAAATTAAAATTGGAATTGAATTGCGTAAATGATTGTTTAATTGTTCTTCAAAGTTGATTACCCTAGAATCCTAGTTTCTCTATATTTTCTAAATTCAATCTTTTTAATTGCATTTTTAAATATCTACCTTTCAATATTGCCTAGTTTAAATAAACAAACTTTTCTACCGATGTGTCTAGATAGTAGTAAGGTATCTATGTTTTAGTGCTTGATTATACTTCGAGCCTGCAATCCTTGAGTTCGATAAATTATACTTGCCCTCTGCAGTGGTCTGTACACTTGCAGATTAGCGTGTTGCAAAATATGCTATCACAGGGACCAGAATGCAAATAGAAAATAAGGCCTATCAATTAATTAATTCCCATATTCAACCCAGAATATAATTAATTAATTAATATTGATTCATTCCACCAGAGAGTCAATACTGTCCTACCTATTTGCTACCACGTTTTGAGGTACGGGTTGCACAGACTCGGTATATCCCCACATTTAAGGTTACAGACATTCGTTAATTAATTTAAGCTCTGACAAGCCATTTAATTAATTAACATCTTATATTCCTGAGTTAATCCACTCAAACCTTTTCACTTATGCTTGAACTTAATCAGCCTGCAGGACTTTAGCATAACGAACCTTTTGAGCTGCTCAGGGAATGTCACCATCCTATACTGGATGTGGTTACCTAGTTCCAGTACCAGACAGTCATACACAAACTGTTATCACCCAAAATACAGATATACAAGTTCAACTATAACCTTTCACTGTAACTCAAAGTGACACTCAATCTGCGTGTACTTCTGTACCCTCATATAGGCTTAGGATCTCATCAAGCCATAGAGATCTGGATTCTTTTAATGTCAGATAAAAGAATCGATCTCGACTTATGCCCTTATCAATGTGTGCCCCACACCAGCATACCAAGCCATCCAAGATAAGATGCTTATTACTGCGTATGCTGCAACCTACACCGACTGTTTATCCTGGAACTGTCTCAACTGTGATAACCATTTATATCTCGCTAGGTCAAACGATCCATACAATCTTTAGTGATCTACTACACACCGTATGATCTCCCTATCGACGAGATTGGAGGATAATTGCGTTTGCGACACATGTTTGTTAAATCAGACAGGAGATGTGTTGGAATTGTATACATAAAAGCATTATGATTGGTATATTCGGAAACGTTATGTTTGATATACTGGTAATCATTAATGACTTGCAATAAACAACTCCTGTCTGAATTAACAATCATACGATGCGAACAAACACATCCAGTTATCTCGTCGATAGGGAGATCATACGGTGTGTAAGAGATCACAGAAGATCGTATAGATCGTTCGACCTAGCGAGATATAAACAGTTATCACAGCTGAGACAGTTTCTGGTTTGGCTGTCGGTTTAGGCTGCGGCACACAAGTCCATAAGTGGTTTATCTTGACTGCTTTGTGTGACCGGTACATCTCAATGTATTGATAGGATCAACAGTGAGATGAACCATTCTACTTGACATATGAATGAGTAAAGATCTCGGTAACTTGGTCGGATCTAAAGTCTATTGAAAGCTGAGGGGTGATAACTGTAGAATACAGCAGCAAATAAATTTATAATAACCCGAACGCTAGTAGAACCCACATGGATAGTGCCACGAAATCATCTCATGTACTGGCATAGTTTATCTATTCTTTGTTTTAGCAAATCCAAATTTGAATAGAGTTTTTGTTTTGAAAAACAGAAATAACTTTTGGAATAAAATTCAATAATAAAAATCACAGATTCTAGGGAAATCAACCAATCCAATCCAACATGTATAAACAATCAATCCAAACCCAAAATAATTATCAAGGTGGGAAATCTGATAAATTGGAATTAATTCCTTTGTTGGGCAATTAAATCCTAAATTACTAGAAAGTGAATTTTACCTCTCGGCCTCAATAACACAAACTAGTCAATTTCGATAAAGATACAGATTTGAAAACCCTACAACTAATTCTTCTTTTTAAGACAGAAAACAGTTGTATCAAAATTCTAT
>JAPKLW010000909.1:235841-310353 GCA_026898455.1 Plectranthus barbatus | reverse complement strand
TGGTCGGCCAAGGCCTTCAGCCTTGCCTGGGCCTGCTTTTTTCTCACAATGGAGGCTTGTTGCTCCTTCTTGGCCTGTTCCACCAGCTTCTGAGCTCTTGTTTGGACCCTCTTTCGCTTCCGGGTCATCCTCTCTATTGTCTCCTCCTCAGTCAGTCCAAGAACGGACTTCTTGACTGGTATCGAGATCTTCCTGGATGCTAGGTCATAAGCAACAGCTGACTGGGGCTGCTGAGACTGGTGAGTCTTAGGCTTCTTCCTTGATCGGGACTTGGGAGCTGGCACTGGCGCTAGTTCTTGAGGATGTATGCCAATTGCCTCAGCCACCGCGTCCTCCATCGAGACAAATAGGGACTCGAGCTCGCGCTTTCTCTTCAGCTCAGCCCTAGCCTCATCAGTCAGTGGGAGAGCCACAGCTGCCACAGCCTCCCCTATCTGTTCTGGCTGCTCCTCAGATACAGATTCAGCTGGATCAACGGCCGTCCTGCCCCTCAGTCGTCGTGGCTTCTTGTAGTCAGGGTCAGGGAGCTTCACCTTGGAGACTGGGATGAAGTCTGAGGGGACCAGCCTCTCCCCTTGATCTACGCCCTCACCCATCTCCACCTCCAAGATGTGGCTGATCCTTCCTGTCGTCAGCAATAACCGCCCTAGCATAGAACTCCGCAACCATATGAGGATGGAAAGTTCTGGGGGTCGCCGTTAGGTACGGTCGGAGCTGTTCTCGGTCAATCATCTCCATCAGCTCCTCGCCGAAATGTTTCAGGGCCAATTTCTCATTCAAAATTTTCTCTTTTTGGACCTGAGCAGCCCTTATCTGTGCGTTGGAGAGTTGATGTCGGGTCGGCAGTCTATTCAGCTGAACCAGTCTGGCAAAAGGATGGCTATAATCAATATCCTCTATCTTTACAATGCCAGTATATGTTGGCATATGAGCTTCAGCGAGGGGTAAGTCGAGAGACTCTGAGGATGATGTAGAGGGGTTATCATCAGGAGGTTGCGAAGAAGACGCCATGACTTCAGAAAATATCAAAGGAAGTTGAAGGAATTTGAACAGATTTAGGGTTCTGAAAATATGAGGGATCGTAAAGGTTAACCCAATGAAGGATATTGGATATTTATACTCGGGGCCATGCAAGATTAAACGACCGAGATGAATTCTCAGCAAGTCAGAATCTACGGTCATCAGCAGACCCGCTTCCCGGTGGTGACGTGCGCGGTCGTGCTGACGTGGGCAACGCCGTGTAGCTGACATGGCGCTCTCTGATTGGTTGCAAATGTCCTTTTGACCGCGCAGTCACTGTGCGCATTAAATGTGGCATTAAATGTCGCATTAAATTCTGAGATACGCACACGCCAGAGGATTTGAACAATCCCGCCATTTCTGCGACAGCTGGCACGACTCTTGGACTTCAAGAGATCGTCAGTTGAGAACTGGGACTCAACTGAACATCAGGAATATAACTGGTCATCAGTAGGATATGCTAGTTGAACACTTCCCCCTGTCAGCATGGCCGCCTTACCAGTTGACAACTGATACTTACGACTGGCACCCGAGTACTTGGATGAATTGAGAGCTGGGACTCAATTCCATCAGTCGTAGGAAATTCGCCAGTTGTCTGCTGACAACTTGAAGGATTAAGAAAATTGAGAGCTTGGACTCAATTTTAGTCCGCATAATCTTCTCCTTCAGGAATCCATCTTCTCACCCTCGCTAGAATTGGGAGCTGGGACCCAATTTAATTTTGACTGATGGTGCATGACTACTGGCAAATTCGAAATGAGAGCTGGGACTCATTCTTCCTCAACATTAGGGCCTGCCAGTAGATACCACCTGTGGTTTTGAGCTACCACTAAAGAAAATATGAAGACTAAGAGCTTGGACTTAGTCTTAATCAGCATCCTTCAGAAAAACAAGAACGGAATGAGAGCTGGGACTCATTCTTCCTCAACATTAGGGCTCGCATCAATCTCCATAAGACCAAGTTTGATGCACAACTCCTTGTATCTTGCTTCTGGCAAAGGTTTGGTGAAGATATCAGCCAGTTGATCGTCAGTTCTGATGTACTCTAAACTGATATCCTTCTTCTCGACATGATCACGTATGAAGTGATGTCGGATGTCTATGTGCTTGGTCCTAGAGTGATGAACCGGATTCTTCGTTATGCACATAGCGCTGCTGTTGTCGCAATAGATGGGTACACAACCAGTGTCCACTTCATAGTCTTCCAGTTGTTGCTTGATCCATAGAATTTGAGCACAGCAACTGGCAGCGGCAACATATTCAGCCTCAGTAGTAGATGTAGCAACTGAGTGTTGCTTCTTGCTAAACCAGCTGATTAGCTTGTGTCCTAGAAACTGACACGTACCACTGGTGCTTTTTCTATCTATTCGGCATCCAGCAAAATCTGAATCTGAATACCCAATGAGTGTAAGCTCATCATTCCTGGGGTACCATAAGCCAAGTGATTCAGTTCCTTTGAGGTATTTCACTATTCTCCTAGCAGCTTCCATGTGTGACTTCTTTGGATTGGCTTGATATCTGGCACACACTCCAACTGAATATGAAATGTCGGGTCTGCTGGCTGTCAGATAGAGAAGTGATCCAATAATACCTCTGTAGCTGGAAGGATCAACTGATTCTCCTTCTTCATCAAGAAAGATCTGGCAACTGGTGCTCATCGGTATTCTGAGAGCCTTAGTCTTCTCTGGGCAATATTTCTGAATTAAGTCCTTGGCATACTTCCGCTGATTAATGAAAATCCCATCAGCTGACTGCTGGACCTGGAGTCCTAGGAAGTATGTTAATTTGCCCATCATACTCATCTGGAATGAGTTTTGCATCAGTTGAGAAAACTTCTCACAGAGAGATATATTCTTTGATCCGAATATAATGTCATCGACATATATCTGCACCATTAGCATATCATCAGCATCCTTGATGATGAAGAGAGTCCTGTCGATCTTCCCTTTCCTAAATCCATTACTGATTAGGAACTGGGACATCATCTCGTACCAAGCCCTGGGCGCCTGTTTCAATCCATACAGGGCCTTTCTCAGCTTGTACACTTTGGTGCCTATTTCAAAGCCTGGAGGTTGTTCGACATAAACTTCCTCCTTTAGCTCGCCATTCAAGAAGGCGCTTTTCACGTCCATTTGGAATACCGTGAAACCATGATACGCTGCATATGCAAGGAACAGCCGTATCGCCTCCATTCTTGCAACTGGTGCGAAGGTCTCGTCGAAATCGATGCCCTCACATTGCTTGTAACCTTTGGCGACTAAACGAGCTTTGTTTCTGATTACAATGCCATCCTCATCTCGCTTGTTCTTGAAAACCCACTTGGTGCCAATCACTGACTGGTGTGATGGTCTCTCTACCAAGTCCCAAACATTGTTGCGAGTGAATTCTGCAAGTTCTTCTTGCATGGCATTGATCCAATCGGCAGATTGTAGTGCAACTCCTATGGAAGTAGGTTCCTCTTGAGAAATAAAGCAAGTCAGGAACGCACTACCGTGTCGAGTCTGAATAGAACTTTCTGGATCACCGAGAATAGCATCGGATGGGTGATTTCTCAGCCATTTGGGAAGATGAGAATCTGCTGGCGTTGGTTCTTCTGTCCTGATGACTGGTGCTTCCTGAACTTCACCAGTCGGGGCAGCAATAGCAACTGGTGGTTGATCTTCACCAGTTGGAACTTCTTCTTCGTCAGCTTCACTCTCTGACTGATCTCCTGATCCTTCGGTGATAATTACACCGTCAGCTGGTGCATCCATTCCAGCTGGTTCATCAGCTACTTCTGGTTCGAAAATTCCAGACGGAATTCCCCCTGGATTATTGCCAGTTCCACTCAAGGAGATTGAGTGTAAGGTCTCAGCAAGATCATTTGCATCACCGACCCTCCCGGTTTGCTGATGGGCAGCCGAGGATGCTGGTTGTGAAGATGATCCAGTCATAGGTCTAGTCACACCAGTTGGTTGAGCATTGGAAGAATTCCTGCCCAACTGGTCAACGACATCATTGACCTCAGGAACATCTTCAGCCAGTTGTCGTAATGTCCTGCGCACTAGAGTAGCTTCATCAAAAACAACATTGCATGTTATTTCCACAAGCTTGGTGGTCTTGTTAAATACTTTATAGCCCTTGTGAGAGGGATGTCCATATCCAACAAGGACACCCTCATCAGCTTTAGGCGAAAAAGCATTTAACTTCGACTTACCATTATTATGGATATAACATGGTGAACCGAAAGCACGGAGATGAGCTAAGGAAGGCTTACGACCAAAATACACTTCGTAGGGAGTTTTCTGGAGTCTGTCGTTGATCCCGCTTCTATTCTGAGTATAGCAAGCCGTCACCAACGCTTCTCCCCAAAAACTCTGTCCTAAGCCGGATTCTGCCAGCATGGACCGGACTGCTTCTTTCAGCGTCCTGTTCCTACGTTCTGCCAGTCCATTCTGCTGCGGTTGCCTTGGTGCTGATCTTTCATGCTTAATGCCGGCTTCCGCGCAGAAATCCATCAGTAGACTGTTGCAGAATTCCGTCCCATTGTCTGACCGTATCCGCTTCACTGTAGCTTCTCTCTGTTTCTGTGCTTTGACAATCAGATCTGGAAAATGACTTTCACTTCATCCTTGGATCTGAGAAGCTTTATCCATGTATAGCGCGAGTAGTCATCGACTACCACCAGCGAATAACGTCTTCCTCCAATGGTTTGAGGTGCTACTGGTCCAAAGAGATCCATATGTAGCAACTCTAGTACCCGACTGGTACTGGGACTGACTGGCGACTGGTTCTTGAAGGACTTCTTAGTTTGTTTGCCCTGCTGGCAAGCTTTGCAAATTCCTTCCTTCTTGAACACTCCCTTGGGAAGTCCATCTACAAGATCATGCTTAGTTAGATAGTTAATAGTTCGGAAATTTAGATGACTTAACCTTTTGTGCCACAGCCAGTTTGTTTCCATGGAACTGGTGGCCACGAAGCATGAATCTGTCTTCCCGCTTTGCCAGTCGACGACATAAAGTCCTCCTTTACGAACACCTCTCAGCTTGGTCTCGCTAGATTCCTTGTCTTTGATCTGGCACTCTGATTTCTCAAAGGTAACTGTGTACCCGTAGTCGCACAGCTGACTGATGCTCAGGAGGTTGTGCTTGAGGTTGGTAACAAGGGATACATTTCTGATTCTGACATCGTCCTTCTCGATGCAGCCCTTGCTGATAACTCTGCCCTTTGAGTTATCACCGAATATGACTGGAGGTCCTTTGACCTTGGTGAGTTCTGAGAACAAGAATTCTTCACCAGTCATATGAGCCGAGCAACCACTATCAATGATCCACTCGCTCGACCTCTGAAGCTGTGTTGCATGATCCTGTACCTGCAAGAAAGAAATGAGATTCATTTAGGTCCCCGATCTTCTGCGGGTCCTGCAGGGTTAGATCGCTGGATAATTCCTTTCGGAATCCAGACTTGGGTGATATTCAGCTTGGTTTTATCCTTGCTGACATCATTAACAGCCTTTCCCTTCCTTTTGAAATAATGAATGCGTTTGGTTTGGGAAGGTGAGGTTGTGTGTGTATCTCCTTTGGAAGTACGCTTCCGCTGAGAGCTTCGGAAATGTTTTTCCGGTTGTGTGTGTTGCCTTCGTGGTCCCTGGAAGTGTGGACCACCATGGCTAGCCTTCACAGCCCTTTGAGAAAACTTGTGATTGGGCTCAGGCCTCTGATAGGTATTCCTCCTATCAGGTATTGTCCTTCTCTCAGAGTTACTCTGAGATTTGGATCCCTTGTAAGTATGCTGGTGACTGGCATACTTATGAGGTTGTGCGTGGATTCTTTTGACAGCTGGTGCTGGCTGTCGGATTCCACTGGCAGCTGACGCTGACTTCATTGCCTTGTGCGTGGATTCTTTTGACAGCTGGTGCTGGCTGTCGGATTCCACTGGCAGCTGACGCTGACTTCATTGCCTTAGAATTATTCGGCTTAGTCTGCGTCTTAGGGTGTGCTGGCGTCCTGTCAGCAGAGGATTTTGCCAGTTGAGGTTTTTGTCGTGATGACTCACCTACGTATCTGGTCTTATTAATCCTATGCTGATCAGCCATACGGGACTGACTGGTTTTGCCAGCTGGTGCTGATGCATTTACCAGTTTGCCCTTACCCTTTTTAGCTGTGAGTTCGGGTTGGTTTATGCTCAAATCTTTTTCAAATCCCAACCCGGATTTATCAGTAGGCTTTCTCCAATGAGATAGAGCCTTTTCCAAATCCTTGGAGCCTTTATTGAAATGATTTATTTTATTTTCTTGCTCCAGAACGATGTTGTGAAAATTATCTAGCTCAGTTTTTGCAATTTGGAAATTTTGGAGCAATTCAAAATGAGTCTTTTTCAGAGTGGCTAGCTCTTCACCGATTGACCTCGATTTTTCAATCTCACTGGTCAAAACTATAATCTGATTTTTCAGCGAGGTGTTTTCGCCAGCCAAGACATTCTTTATTTCATAAAATTTAAGAAATTCTTGTTGAAGAATGTCTATAGTGACAACCTCTGAGTCGGAGCAATGCGACTCAGCATCGTCTAGGATGCATGGAGACATGATGTGCAATGAGGGAACAGAATGTACCTGGTCGTCAGCAGCCAGTGCTTGTTCCTCCTCACTGTCAGCACATTCCTCATGTGCTTCCTCTCCAAAAGCTACCATCAGCGCCAGTAGCGCTTCCTCTTCTGACTCTTCATCTGACTCATACTCTCCGTCGTCATGGTCAGGAATATCAGGAACCTCTGTCCTGGTCAGCATCGCCTTGGCAACGGCCTTCGATGCTCGCTCTTCAAAGAGCTTCTTCAGTCTTTCCCGCTCTTCTCTATCCACTTGTGGACACTCAAATTTGAGATGGTCAGGGGATTGACACTGATAACATGCGCGGGGAGCTCTCTTGACAAATTTTCCATCAGATGAGCTGAGAGAAGCTCCCTGTTTCGCCTTGGCTTTCTCCAGTAGAACAGCCAGTCTCTTCATCTGTTGCTCAAGATCTGCGATAGAGCTCTCGCTGCCTTTTGAGTTAGACCCCGACGGGCATGGGATCTCTTTCTGTTGGTTGTGCTGCCCAGCAAGTCTGTCAGTATAAAAAGGCTTCTTGGGCTTGTACTTGAAATCCCTCTTGACGAAATAGGCTTCGTCATGTGTCTTGATGTTGGGAGATCCAACGGTCCGAATGGCTTCATTTTTGTTCACCATTTGGATGTCCCATTCATGTGCTTGGAGCTGAGCAAATAGCTCCTTGGGAGTCATCTTGGATAGATCCTTCTCCTTAAGAGATGTGGTCTTCACAAACCAGTCCTCCTTGGGCATCTTTGACAGGATCTTTGCATTTAGCTCTGCATTCGAGTACTCCTTGTCCAAAGACTTCAGCTCGCTGACTATGGCATAGAATCTAGCCTCCATCTCCTTGATGGTTTCACCAGTCAGCATCTGGAATGACTCGTATTTGTCCACCGCAACTTGCAACTTGTTGCGCTTCATCTGATCTGTCTCAGTACAGAGACTATCAATGTAGTCCCACACTGCCTTGGCGGTGTCGAACTGGAGGGCTTCCTCCATCAGCGGTTCTGGGAGAGATGATAGGATCATATCGAGAGCAACGGAGTCCAGCTGATTCCGCCTCCTGTCTTCAGCGTTCCATTCTTCTGGGGGCTTTGGAATCTCAGCAGCTGGTTGATCTCCTAACTGGTGCCTCGTCTTGGTGATCTCGATCGGCCCTTTCTCCAGCACGTCCTTCATCTCCGGATGGACGCTTTTCAGCTGAATGAACGACCTCTTTCGCCATATATCATGCTTCTCCGGTTTGTAGTTCATCAGCTTCGGGACATTCATCTTGTGTACCTGAGCTAATCAACAGACAGAAAGAGTAGAGTGCAAGGAAACTTGGATCTCGGTCCTAAGCGACTCAGTGTACGACCAGTCTAGAAAGACCGACCGCGCCTGATACCACTTGTTGGTCCCTGTTTATCAGAGTTTAAACAATACGCAGCGGAAATAATATAAATATTTAATCGTTTTCTTACACGCTACTGACTCACAGCTGACAACTGGCAACTGGTCAGCTGGTGCTGGTTACTAAGTACGCAGCTGACAACTGGTCAGCTGGTGAATCTATACTTAGAATATTTTAGCCAAGTTTGCACAATTATATCAGTTTCTGAACATACACCAGCACTTGAGTGCTGGGTTTTAAATCAGAATGTAATGCAGAAAACTGATAAAGACAAAGGATTTATAGTGGTTCGATCAACTGATCTACGTCCACTCTCCAGTCGTAGCACTGGAAATTCACTAAGAGTAATCAGGTACAAGAGTCCTACGATCTATCTCTAGCTGGTGAATGCCTCGTCCACCAGTTCACTAGATCAACCGCTCCCGGCCTTGTTTCCTTCTTCAACTCTGATCAGCTGGTGGAGTGCGAGCACGTCACTTCAACCTCCACAGCTTCACTGGGTGTTTAGTTCTCCCAAGAACGTATCTTCTCAATACGGCAAACTGCCCGTGATAACTCAAGTGCTGGCTGGCACAAGAGCTGCTGTGAACTTCCTCGGAAGAGAAAGAGCACCAAGGAGATCAGTAACTTACAAGCTGGAAGCTTGAAGTCTCGTGTTTGAATAAATCAACACACGGTAAGCTTTAAGAAAAGCCTCGAAAGTTGTATGCGCTTCTACTTGCTTGAGCGTAATAAATTTGCAGTCTTTCGGTAGGTGAAGAGTATTGAATGTTGATGGATCCCAGGTATTTATAGACGCGGGATCCCATTCAAATCTCCTAGCCGTTTGGACACATCCGGAAAAGGTCTCTGTCCTCGCATGTCCTTCTGACGGCGGCAGGTATGTTTTTCCGGAAAGTGCCATACTTTTGTCCGCTTTATCTGACATTGATCTCTTTATGTCAGAACGGCACTATTCGTCAGTACGAGGAATCGAGACTGGTGTCTTGTAACTGATGGACTTTAAGGTATCCTCCTTAAAGTCATACCCTGTCAGTTAATTCCTCGACGAATCTTCTTTTTGTCTCTACGACTCTGGGAGAGAGAATCTGGAATTCTGCTGGTAACATCTGACTGGTAGATCATACTGGTGATCTTGTGCTGGCAGTCTCTGCTGGTGACTTGCCCTGGCATCATCAAAGTCTACCAAATCTCTAGATGTTAACTCTTCTCGGAATCTCCCATGACTGGTGAAATCACCGCTGGTGAATAGTCTAAGGAACACGCATTCTCCTGGTAAGGTTTGTCAGCCGCCTGCTGATGAAACCCTTCCCAACTGGTGAACAGTAGCCAGTCATATGCACTTCTCACCGCTGGTGAACAGTGTCAGCGTGAGTCTTTGTCAGCTGACTGCTGATGAGACTTTTCCCAACTGGTGAACAGTAGCCAGTGGTAAGCTCTTCTCATGCTGGTGAACAGTGTCAGCATGAGTCTTGATCAGCTGCGACTTACAACTCAAAAGCCTAAGCAGGACTTTACATTTGAGATCTAGAGCTATCTAGAGACAACTGACGCTGGTAGGACTTAGGATTTGATCCACCAAAACTATGATCTATCCAAGTAGCTACTGAGGGAGGGAAACTTAGACAGATTTCCCAACAAACCGTAACATGCTTAAATCAACAAAATAGCTAGAGGAAGGTTCGATTTATACCTCTAGGACGCTTAATCAACCTTTGATTTCTCTATTTCTCACTTCAAAACAAAAAGGAATAGAAATCTAAGGTTGGAAATGGAAAGGAAACGAAGAGAGGGTTCCGAAAAGGTATGGTTTTACCTTAAAAACTTCTCGTTGGAGCTTCGTCGGAGCTCGCCGGAATTTCTTTGGAGAAATTTTGAGAGAGAAAGTGAAAGTGAAACTTGAAATGTAAGCCTTCTATTTATAGAAGGGAGGCGAGGGTAATTTCGGAATTTCCGGAAGTCAAAAAGGTAAAAGTGGTTGTCATTCGCTTGTCACATCGGTCACTTTAACATCATCTCACGTCAACTCCACATCCCTTCGTGTCATTGCACGGGAGACCGTTATATTTCGTCTACCCGCGAATACTTATCGATCGATATTATCCCGATACGAAAATGTCGGATCATCAAATAAATTATCGACGTTAATTATTAATTTAATATTTAATTATTCTTCTTGAAATAGGATTGGCAATTAAATAAATGCCCAAAATAATAAATTTTCAAATCAAATCGATCGCATAGCTTCGAATTAAATTCGATGACAAAATATAAATTTCAGAAATTCGATAAATACATTTAAAATTTACGAGGGGCGTTACATCCTCCCCCACTACAAAAAAAATTTCATCCCGAAATTTCGCAAACTACAAGAACAGCTCGGGATACTTCTCCTTCATCTTGTCTTCAAGTTCCCATGTTGCTTCTTCAGTTCCATGGTGCTTCCAAAGAACTTTGACAAGGTTGATCTTCTTGTTGCGGATCTCTTGCGTTTTGAAATCCATGATTGCCTCTGGTCCTTCTTCGTAAGTTAAATCAGGCTGGAGCTGAACTTCATCTTGTTGAATAACGTGTCTTGGATCGTAGATATACTTCTGCAATTGTGACACATGAAAGACATTATGAACATTTCCGAAACTCGGTGGCAAAGCCAAACAATATCCTACGGCTCCAATTCTTTCTAGAATCTCGTAAGGACCAATATATCGAGGTCTAAGCTTACCTCTAGCTCCAAAACGAATAATTCCCTTAGAGGGCGATATCTTCAAAAATACTTTATCTCCGACTTCAAAAGTCAACTCAGTTCGTCTTTTGTCAGCGTAAGACTTCTGTCGATCTTGAGCTTCTTTGATTCTGGCACGGATCTGTCGAACGATTTCTATCATCTCAGCAACTGAGTCAGGTCCTAAAACCTTTCGTTCTCCAACTTCATCCCAATACAAGGGAGATCTGCACTTTCTTCCATAAAGTGCCTCATATGGGGCCATTCCAATGGTGGCTTGAAAGCTATTGTTGTATGCAAATTCGATCAATGGTAGAACGGCTTCCCATTTCACCCCTTGGTCTAGAACGACTGTTCTAAGCATATCCTCTAGGGTTTGAATGGTTCTCTCAGTTTGACCGTCAGTTTGAGGGTGAAAGGCAGTGCTGAAATTCAATCGAGTTTCGAGCTCTTTCTGTAGGCTAGTCCAAAACCGTGAAGTGAACTTCGCATCCCTATCAGATGTGATCGTCGTTGGCACTCCATGCAGTTGTATGATTTCCTTGACATAGAGCTGGGCCAACTTATCTGATCCATACGTAATCTGAATCGGCAGAAAATGTGCACTTTTGGTTAAGCGGTCCACAATTACCCAAATGGCAGTGTTTCCTCTTTGAGACTTGGGTAAACCGGTTACAAAATCCATAGCTATTGCATCCCATTTCCATTCAGGAATATCAAGCGGCTGTAACTTTCCATACGGTCTTTGATGTAATGCTTTTACTTATTGACATGCCAAACATCGTTCTACGAACAGGGCTATGTCTCGCTTCATGCCTTCCCACCAAAATTTAGACTTCAAGTCTTGATACATCTTTGTACTTCCAGGGTGGGCAGTGTACGGTGTTTCGTGTGCTTCTGTCATGATTTCTTCTTTCAAATCATCAACCTTCGGCACACACAATCTTCCGTCGTACGTTATGGCATTATCGGAAGCTTCTTGAAAGTTTGCTTATTTCTTCTCACGAATCCGAAGTCGTATCTTCTCCAAACCTTCATCTTTTCTTTGAGCTTCCACAATTCTCGTCCTTAGATCAGGACTTGCCAATAAGGCTGCTATTCTCGTACTCACCGTTTCTGGTGGTGTGACTAATTCAAGATTCAACCTTTCAAAATCCTTGATCAATTCGTCCTTTTGCGTTATCACAACACAAGCTTTGGCTGGAGACTTTCTGCTCAACGCATCAGCTACTGAATTAGCTTTTCCTGGATGATAATTAATGATCAAGTCATAGTCCTTCACTAGTTCCAACGATCTTCTTTGCCTCATATTCAGATCTTTTTGCTCAAAGAAATATTTGAGGCTTTTGTGGTCAGTGAAGATCGCACATCTAGCTCCATAGAGATGATGTCTCCAAATCTTCAGTGCATGCACAATGGCTGCTAGTTCTAGGTCATGGGTTGGGTAGTTTAATTCATGCGTCCTCAGTTGACGTGATGCATATGCAATCACTTTGCCTTCTTGCATCAATACACAACCTAGACCATTTTTGGAGGCATCAGTATACAACTCATAGTCTTTATCTGCTTCTGGTATTGCCAAGACTGGGGCAGTGGTTAAGAGTTCTTTCAAGCGTTGGAAACCCGCTTCGCACTTTTCAGTCCAAGTATACTTAATTCCTTTCCTCAAAAGTTGCGTCATTGGTCTGGCAATTTTGGAAAATCCCTCAATAAATCTGCAATAATATCCTGCCAGTCCAAGAAAACTTCGAACTTCGTTCGGGGTTTTAGGAGCTTCCCACTCCTTCACAGCTTGTATCTTCGCTGGGTCCACTTTAATTCCTTCAGCGGATACTATGAGTCCTAGAAACATCACTTCCTTCAACCAAAATTCGCATTTGCTGAATTTAGCGTACAGTCTCTCCTTTCGCAGGGTTCTCAAGACTGTTCTCAAATGTTCTCGATGTTCCTCTTCACTCTTCGAGTAGACAAGGATGTCGTCTATGAAGACTAGGACAAATTATCTAGATATGGATGAAACACACGATTCATAAGATCCATGAATACTGCTGGTGCATTTGTCAATCCAAAAGGCATCACTACAAACTCATAGTGGCCATATCTTGTTCTGAATGCGGTCTTAGGAATATCCGTTGAACGGATCTTGAGCTGATGGTATCCGGACCTGAGGTCAATCTTCGAAAAGACCTTTGCTCCCTTAAGTTGATCAAAGAGATCGTCGATTCTTGGGAGTGGATACTTGTTCTTTAAAGTGAGTTTATTCAACTCGCGGTAATCAATGCACATGCGCATAGACCCATCTTTCTTCTTCACAAAAAGAACAGGTGCTCCCCAAGGCGATGCATTAGGTCGGATGAATCCCAAATCTAGCAATTCTTGCAATTGCACCTTCAACTCTTGCAGTTCCTTCGGGGCCATTCTATACGGAGCTTTTGAGATAGGAGCTGCACCTGGTTCAAGATCAATAACAAATTCTAGTTGCCTATCTGGCGGCAATCCAGGTAGCTCATTGGGAAAAACATCTTCGAATTCCCTTACGACATCTACATCCTTGACAGTAATGTCCTTCTTGGCATCCTCATTGAGATACACAAGGAAAGCTTGACTATCCTTTATACTTGCCAATCGGTATGCTTGCATGGCAGAAATTAGGGGAATCCTTGTTCCTTTCCAAACTCTATGCAAGTACACTGGTTCTCTCCCAGCTTGTTCAAAAGATACAATCCTATCCTTGCATCGGATGGTGGCATGGTTTTCTTCCAACCAGTCCATTCCTAGAATCACGTCCACATCTTTCATTTGTAGGACGTTCAAACCGTTGGCTCTTAATATGCATTTTCCAAAAGAGATTTCTAGGGTCGGGCAGGTAAGGTTCGAGAGAGTTGATCCACCGGTCGGGGTGATTACACACAAATCATTCTTAGTTCTCTCGGTACTAAGCCCTAGGTTCTGGATACAATCTTCAGATATGAATGAATGTGATGCGCCAGTATCAAAAAGCACAATGATCGGTGACTGGTTCACTAGTCCCATACCTGTCAGGTTTCCCTGATCTTCCTTCTCCTTCGGCTGATCAAGAGCGTAGGCTCTTCCCTGGCGTGCTGGCTGCTGAGCTGGCTGATGTTGATTTTGCTGCTGCGGCGGCTGCTGTTGTGGTTGCGGTTGCTGAGGCACCTGCTGAATCGGCCCGGCTTGAATAGCACGGTTGCGGTTGTTCTTGGGTTTCTGTTGGCCTTGCAGTGCTCGTAGTTGAGTATTGCCTTGGTTGCCTTGGCGCTGATTCCGAAAATCTTGGCGATTGTTGCCCTGGCGACACTGTGATGAATAGTGTCCCATCTTTCCGCAGTTGTAGCAGTTAGCACGAAGTGCAGCGCATTCTCCCGGGTGGTCTCTTCCACAGCGGTTGCAGCGTTTGACAGCAAAGTTCCCTTGATTCTGAAAGTTCCTCGGATTATCAGCTGGATTGTTGCGAAAATTCTGGCTGCCCTGCCAGTTTCTCCTTTGTCCGGTTGCCGGGGTCTGTGGAACATCGTCCTGCTTTTTTTTTGTCCCTGATCCAGTGGGTTGCTCGGGTTTGTTGGCCAAGAGAGCAGCTCGCAGTCCATTCTTCAGTGCTGCTTCGATGTTCAAGGCTCGCTGCAGTGCGTCGGTATAATCTAGCCCAGTTAAGCAAGCAAGAGAAGCTTGGATGTCTGTTTTCAATCCAGACATGAATTGAAGCGCCTTCTTCTGCTCGGTGTTTACCGCATCCGGAGCATACATTGACAGGCTATTGAACATCCGGTCATATTCTGTTACAGACATTTCTCCTTGCACAAGGAGGTGAAATTCTGCTTGTTTTGGGACTCGGTACGTCAGAGGGATGTACTTGGTGTAGAATTCCGCCTTAAATTGATCCCAAGTTAGGGCATCCTCTTGCTTAGGAGTGAGTGTCTTCATATGGGTATCCCACCAGTGTTCGGCTTCGTTAGTCAGTTGGAAAGAAATGCACTGGACTTTCTCTCGGTCGGTGCAGTCAAGTATCCTGAAGATCCTTTCCATGGATTTTATCCATGTTTCAGCTTTAGGCGGATCTTCGGTTCCGTCTAGCAGCGGCGGATTCTTTCGGGTAAAGATCTCTCCGATTCTTCTAGGCTCGGCGGGAGGTGGTTGCATCTCCTCGTTATAGTGCTCCCAATTTTGTTCTTGTTGGGGTCCTTCGCCTTGGTTTGGATTTGGTCCCTCTGGGTTCAATTGAGGTTGGCCTCTTCCACGGCCTCGTCCTCGTCCTCGGCCGCGGCCTCTAGCAGGGGCTTCTCTAGGCGGCATCCTGCAAAATAGATACTTATTAAGTGGGCATTCGCTACCTTTGGTACGCACAATGAGTATAAGAAATCCTTATGAGGATTGCACAATCATATTACAACACTTGAGTAGTGTAGGTTATCCCACAATTTAGGGTTAGCATATTATTAGGGATATTACTCCCTCTGGTTATGCTATGGCAATGATTATAGACACCACTTTGTTATTATTACTCCAGTTAAGAATAAAATCAATCAATAAGCAAGGCTTAATCACAACACTGATAAATACATCCGAAGGCCTGGAAGGTGGACGTGTAGCTTTTCATTAAATTTTTAGGGTTGCCGCATTGGAAAATGGCTTCCCTAGCTGCCATAATTACAACATTCATCTTCTCCCGTGGGAGGCATCCTACTTACGATTACATAGATTACATTCGAATAGTTAGAGACGGGTCCAACAAGGTACCCTACAATCACCAATCCTACAATAACAACTGATAATTATCACATATATGCATCTAATAGTCCAGGCGAGGCTGGCAATCAATAATCATCGTCCGATGAGTCGAACATCCCATCATCGGAGCAATCGATGATCTCATGGGAGGTAAGAAGTTCCTCGGGGTCTTCTTCTTCATCAACATTCCAGGGTTCGTCACCCCATTCCTGTTGCCACTGTTGTGGCCAGTTATCTGCCACCCAATTATTGGCCATCGGGACTTGCCCGTCATTTCCTTCCTAAGCTATGTTCTGCTCGTCTCCCACCTCTTGACCGTCTCCTTCCTCATCACCCTCTTCTTCTTCCTCATCTTCATCCTCTTCTGGATCCTCCTCATCTTCCTCGTCCTCAGCTTCGTCGGACTCTTCTTCATCTCCCTCGGGATTGAGGTATTGGTCTCCGAGTCTGTCCCGCATTTCCTGTCTCCACGCGGCCGGTATAGGGCGATCCAAATCGAGATTCTGAGAGTCGTCGGAGTCATCCTCGTTGGGATAGGCGGGATAGTGGCTGGCGTCCAGTTCCTCATCGCTGGGACCATAGGAGGAGTCTTCTTCCGGGTCTTCCTCTGGCTCGCTGTCAGATGCGAAACTCCTAGCAATAGAAGATCCTGCTTCGGTATCGTGGGGTTGAGGTGGATTCTGGAGGGTAGTGTGCTGGCGACGGATAAGGGAAATGAACCCTTCTAAATCAGATCGGTCTGCAGGGGAGTCGTCCAGATAATTCACAAAGTTAGTCTGCACCCATGGTTGCCACTGAGGGGGCTTCAACTCAGCTAGGCGGCGTAGTCCTTCAGTCCTAGTCACCCCGTGCGGGTGGGCATCCAGCCAGAACCTGTAGAAATCCGTCAGAAAGCGGTTTAGGGAGTCTCCAAGGCAGATCTAGTAGCTCCTAAAGTAGCTGACTCGCCGTTCTCCGGAGGCGTTGCGAGGTAACGGCTTGCGGTGGGTGAATTTTCGTCGAGCCATCTGTGAATAGGTAAAGTCAAAGGAGTTAATAGGTTAGGCAAAATATAAATAATAGATTGTGCAATTTTAAAGGTTAGCGTAGCGAAAGTAACGCGATTATAAAGGTAATACTTCTATGTTCGGCTACGGCGCATAAGAATCCTATGTTAGTACAGGTTTATTCTAGGTCTCTCGCGCAGGCAAACTAACACATGCTCCCTAAAAGCATCTAAGTTCTCTAATAAGGTCTTTATAATTAAAGCATTCGTAATGCATATGGGAAACTTTCATGAAAATGCAACAATTTATGCACTAAAAACCTTTGATAATTAGAATGCAACTATTTATGCATTGGAACTCTTCATGAACTTTGATAAGAAGAGATGCAATAATGTATGCATAAAAACTTTCATATTTCAAAAGAAGGCTTGTGCCTTAAACTTTTAATACAATAATTTATGCAAATTTCTTTTTCTTGATGCAGCGCCGAGTACGAGTGCAGGAGCTGGAGCTGGTAAGAATATTTCCGACTTATTTGGTATGTGGAGGCCTCGAAACAAGGAGGACCTCGGTTCAGAGCGAAAAGAAAATTTTCAAAAATGGCTCTGATACCACTTTGTCACGCCCCGATTTATAAGCAAGACTTAAATAAGATAATTGAGGCACATCGGGAACGAGACTTGCACTTGGGATATCAATCAATAAGAAGAGTTCAAGCAGATAAGAAAGAAACCATCACACTTCTCCCAAGTTAAGCAAAAGATATTAAAAGGGTGCCTCCTCAAGAAGGGATCGTAGCTTCTTGAGTAACCAAATATCAGAGTATTTATGATGTCATCAAAAGGTTAACAAAAGATAAAGAGTTTCAGCAGCGGAAAGTTATCAATGAAGTATGTATATGACGATACATACTTCAGTATCTAACTATTACAAAAAGAATCTTCAGCTCCACTTTGACTGTTGCCTCGTACTCTGGTTCCAAAAGCTTCTTTTAACCTGCGCATTTTAGAAATAATGCGAGGGGCTAAGTACAAATTGTACTTAGTGAACACATGCCCGAAAACATACATACATATAAGTTTGTCATGCCTTTTTAATCGGGTCGCACATGGGGTTTTAAGTTTGAAATCCTCCCATTGCACCAAAACATTTCATGAATGAGCATGCTCCTTTTTACTTTGTTAAACTATCTGCAAATGAATATGTGACTGGGAGGTGGCCACCTACCACAGTCACGATGCTAGTCCGAGTAGGGCATGACCCCTAGCATGTCAGCATCATAGTGCACTAACCCGAGGTATCTCTTTCACTACCTGGGTACGATCGATAAGACTCGCAATACGCAGAGTCAACATCCACGTTGAATACGTTTGATGTTCTTCTCTGAGTGGGGTTCCCCCACTGAGAGGACAGATAGCAACACAAAACAGTAGGCCACAAAGCAGTTTAAAACAAAACATTTCACTTCATGCTTGATATGCTTTGAAAAGAAAATATCATTTTCATATTTTTAATTTGGCCCACTATATAGGGGTAAAAGAAAGTCCACCTTCAGTAGGTGCGGTTACGTGATTGGTTGTTCTAGCAATTGATCTTCTCCTTCCCCTTTCCTATTACATAAGGAATACGAGTAAATCCTCAAGGGATAATAGATTATTTGAAATCTAACTCATCAATTAATTCTAGACTCTTAATCGATCTTGGACTTCTCAAATTTGAGCCATCGAATAAAGATATGTGAGAATGACTTGGTAGTTTAGTTTGACGAACAGGATAGTCAAACGTTACTTCAATAGCTCATGGTTCAACATCGAGCATTAATTCAAGGAACATGAATAATAATTCAATTTGATTGATCAAAACAAATGACTTCGTCAAGTGACTATGCACTTTCAAGAGTTAAAGATTGAAAGAAGTTTCATTGTGAATCATCGTACATCGCTTGAGAGTATAAGAACTCATCAAGTTGTTTCAACGAAATAATCGAGGAGATTATTGATCTTAGATGAAGATCAATTAAGATTTCAAAAGTTAAGGTTCAACAAGTTTGATTTAACAATAAGCTTCAAGGACGTTCGAGTTACAAGAGTTCGGTCGAGCAATTCAAATTGACTTGAAAAGATTCTCGGAGAAGTTATAAGAGATAACATCTCTTCGTCGACTGATACAAGGAATATCAAATGAAATCAATTTGGATTTGAATTAATTGAATGAAGGGTTTAGAATATAAGGAAATGTTATTTGAGTTGATTGGCATGAAGGGTATCGAAAGGTATGAAAAATAAATCGAATCGGTCGAAGAAAGAGCAAAATAGGAGAAATTTCATTCTGTCTCGACCGAGATGGAGTGCATCTCGACCGAGATGGATGTATCGACCGAAATAAAGTGTATCTCGACCGATATGAGTATATCGACCGAGATGAGATGCATCTCGACCGATATGATCATATCGACCGAGATGAAACACATATCGACCAAGATGAATGGGAATTGGCCGTCTCGACCTGGATGAAGTCCATCTCGACCGATATAGCTATATCGATCGAGGTGGCCTTCATCTCGCCTGATATTGCCATTTCGACCGAAATGGAGTCTATATCGGCCGAAACAGAGGCTGCATGCCTTCCGGCGGAAATTTTGTGTTTTGGCTCAAACGGTTATCCGGGCTCGTCCAATCGATTTCTAACAACACCAAATGGTTTTCTAACAAGTATAATGAGTCTAGACATGATTTAAACCATCAAAACATGTTGGAATCGAGATTTAACCGCAATATTACCATATTGGACAAATATACCAAAAATGCTCCAAAATCAACACAAATCTATTCCTAGGTCGATATATCGTCTCTAGGCTCATAATATAACATGCTAAACATGCATACGTACTCATAAACTCAATCTCAAGCCTAGATCATGACATTTATAAACTAGGGCATAAACCATAACATGCTTAAATCAACAAAATAGCTAGAGGGAGGTTCGATTTATACCTCTAGGATGCTTATAAGTCCTTGTGAGCTT
The DNA here is from genome assembly GCA_026898455.1 of Plectranthus barbatus. Lineage (NCBI taxonomy): Eukaryota > Viridiplantae > Streptophyta > Magnoliopsida > Lamiales > Lamiaceae > Plectranthus > Plectranthus barbatus. Next base: position 290,899 of record JAPKLW010000909.1, on the reverse strand, counting down.
GATCAACCTTTGATTTCTCTATTTCTCACTTCAAAACAAAAAGGAATAGAAATCTAAGGTTGGAAATGGAAAGGAAACGAAGAGAGGGTTCCGAAAAGGTATAGTTTTACCTTAAAAACTTCTCGCCGGAGCTTCGTCGGAGCTCGCCGGAATTTCGCCAGAGGTTCGCCGGAAATTCTTTGGAGAAATTTTGAGAGAGAAAGTGAAAGTGAAACTTGAAATGTAAGCCTTCTATTTATAGAAGGGAGGCAAGTGTAATTTCGGAATTACCGAAAGTCAAAAAGGTAAAAGTGGTTGTCATTCGCTTGTCACATCGGTCACTTTAACATCACCTCACGTCAACTCCACATCCCTTCGTGTCATTGCACGGGAGACCGTTATATTTCGTCTACCCGCGAATACTTATCGATCGATATTATCCCGATACGAAAATGTCGGGTCATCAAATAAATTATCGACGTTAATTATTAATTTAATATTTAATTATTCTTCTTGAAATAAGATTGGCAATAAATAAATGCCCAAAATAAAAAATTTCCAAATCAAATCGATCGCATAGCTTCGAATTAAATTCGATGACAAAATATAAATTTCGAAAATTCGATAAATACATTTAAAATTTACGAGGGGCGTTACAGAAGAGCTTTAAGGAGACACATGGATCTCACCCGATGATGTTATATGCAAAAGAGAAGGTTTGAAGCAAGGGAATGGAAAATATGAGAATTTATCACTTTCTTAAATCCCAGTTTCGACATGGTAAATGCATAAAAAATGGGAGAATCCTATAAAACACAGTATTGGTGGCTCACCCCTTCTCCGTATTTGATAGGGAGAGTGAAACATAGTCGTCTAAGAAGTAGAATCCGATTAATAGAAGATCATGACAGATGAGGAAATCAAGAATCTTGAACTTCAACATGCTGCTGGAGAATAAATGAAGTTCGAAGACAACGAAGGGAAGAGCAACATTAACGAGCAATCTCTTGATTTTGGCTAGGAATTACACTATTCATGAACTTCACCCTCTCTTTTATGTTTTCTGCAATGTAGATGTTGTGAATTCATGTGCAATGGTGTATGAGATCAGAAGGTGCAAAGCCAACATATGTGTAATAATCTTGATGATGAAGAGAGCGAAGAGGAAGAAGACCAATGCGATTCAATTTTTGAGGATTGTAATATTGTAGTAAGGGCATCCACTAAGACTGGGATCTTAAGAATTTAAGATTCCATCACGTGTTATAATCATTACTTAAATATTATATTATATATATAATATTTATTTGTTTTAATTTAAATAATTGAAAAGGAATATTTAAAATATTAAAAGAAAAATAATATATATTTTTTATATAAAATTTTGTTTATATGTAAAAAATATATAACTGAAATAACATATAAAATAATAGTTAGCTATAAATAATATATATATTTTATTTATACGTAAAATAAATAAGTTAAAAATCTGAAATAAATTATATATATAAAAAAAATTAAAGAATTAAAAGAAAAGGAAAAAAAATGATGTCTTCCACTCTCGCATTGCGCGCGTGAACTACACGCACCAATCAGTGGCACGCGTGTGGTCCACATGCGTGGGATGTCAGCGGTCCGGTTTGGAAGAAAAATTTCGATCAAACTAATAGGTACGGTTTGAAAATTTTCAAAATCAAACCGGCCAAATAATCTTTCGAAACCAAATCGGCCAATCCATATAAAAAATGATTTGATTTGGCCGATTTGACGGTTTGAAATTAAATATGTTTCAATTTTAACCATTCTACTATAATTTGTAGAAAACTAGGGCCTAAATACAAATTAGTTGATTTATATTATTCATTACTACTTATAATACTGTAATTTTAACTTTAAAAATCTTATATTTATAATTTAATGTAAAACCAAATGAAATACATGAGTTAATTATATTAAAATTATAACCGTAAAATTCAAATGTAAATCAAAAGAAACTTGTAGAATTATAATAATAATGTTAATTCTTAACTTATCTTAAAAAAATTATATAAAATAACAATATTTAATATTAATACTTATTAGTTGATTTTTGATATAAAAAATTAAAACTAAAACTAAAGTATGTTGGCCAAGAAATTTAAACATGGGTTGATTGTATGAAAAAAATAGAGACTAAACAAAAGAACTACAAATTATATGAATTAATTATAATATATATATATATATATATATATATATATATATATATATGTATATAGCTGGTCTGGCCGATACGGCCGGTTTGAACCTCCAAACCGTAACCAAACCAAATTTGATCGATTTCAAAATTTTCAAACTGCCAGTTTGAAAATTAAATTTCAAACTGGTCAAATTAATTTGATTTGACCGGTTTCGACTAAACTATGAACACCCCTACTCTCTCTCTACCACATGGATGGCTTTGTGTTGAGGTGGGGATCTTAACTTCCCCCTATAGTGGATGCTTTAATTTATTACAATTATTTTTTTTAAGCGATTATATTTTGCAATATTGTGGCTGCATTTAGAATCGTCCATAATCTAAAATTATTAGCTCTAATTTAATGTAAAAATTATTCATCTTTTTTACAAAAGAAATTAAGTACTATCTCTGTTTTTTTTTTCTGGCTCAATATATTAGTCACATATCTTAAAATGACAAAATTTTATATGGCAAAAGGTTCAAATATATTCTGAACTATGCAAGTTTTCTCAAATTTATCCCAAGTTATTCAAATATTTTAATAAATGTCCAAACTATTAAAAATTATTCAAATATATTCCAAAGCATTTTTTGGATCAACGAAAAATTGATTGTATTCTCGGAAATATAAGTTAGACACAATAAACTATTTTATTAAACATTTAAATCCAAAAATCTAATGTACTGATTTGAATTTCCGACAATAAAATTATCTTTCATTTGATCGAAAAAATAGTTTGTGATATATTTGCATAGTTTTTAATAGTTCAAGTATTTATTAAAACATTTAAATAGTTTGAGATAAATTTGAAAAAACTAGCATAGTTCGGAATATATTTAAACATTATATCCAATTAATATGAGACTAATTGACCAGAACGGAGGAAGGAGTACTAAGACTATGTTTATCAGCAACCGACCCGACCACCCAACTATTCAACATTTTTAATATTTTATTAATTTCTCTCTCTTCCACATCATCAATTATGAAGTTTATCCATGACCACCCAACCGCACTATATAATTCTTTTATTTGATTTTAATTAATTTTAATTTTAAAAAAATACAAAATGTAATTAAATTTGAAAATATATAAATTATAAAGTGATTAGTAAAATAAAATTGACAAAGATTACATAAAAAATAAAACTACTTGAAAATAAAATTACATTACCTAAAACAACTCAATTACTTAGAAATAAAATTGCATTACATAAAATAGAAAATAAAAATATAATTTAATAAAAAAAGTACACATGAAAAAATACTTAAACTCAATCTTTACAGCCAAAATTTTGCTAAATATGCTTGACCAAATTTAATTTTAATTATGTAAATATAAAATTAAATTTTTTATTCAAGTTATAAATTTATCAATCAGCTTTAAAAGATAATAATATAGAAATTATAAGTAAGTTAAATTAATTTTTGGTTGTCAAAACAAAATTTTATCATATCTTAATATATATATATATATATATATATATATAATATTAATTTAAAAATAAAAAAATATATATTAAAATTAATCTTTATTTATAGAGAATAAAAAATTATGAATTTTAGTATATTTTTTAATTATGTATATATTATTATATGAAACATATATTAGTTTTACTATTATATTTTTCCAAAATTAATAGAATAAATAAAATGTATTGCTCTGATTGGTCAAAATAATAAAACGTTAATTCTAAATATAGCCACCATTTTTCTCAACATAGCCCCTTATTAAAAAATAAATTAAATTATTATATAATATTACGATTACACCCTTATAACCTCTAAATTAAAATTTTAATTAGAAAAAAAAACCAAAAAAAAATTAAGGTTTTCCTCTACCTTTCGTCCTTCGTTGTGGCAAATCATCGTTGGAGATGATTTGAAGGTGCCACAATGCTCAACGATTTCTGCTGAATTCTATTGTTCTGTTGTTTTGCATCAGTTTGATTAAAAACATGTAACGATGGTGGAATATGTAATCTGATTTCTTTGTTAATTCTAATTATCTCAACACGATTAATGGAGATCCCAAATTCAAAACTTTTTGTTTATATCTTACAGAATCATCAGAGATTAAAAAATATAAAATATATTAACAGAGGTGAATTCAATGTGCGTACAAGCAGATAGGATGGAAAGCAGAAGCAAACAATTAATGGGCTCAATGATTACCAAACTTCTGGTGGATAATAGTATTTTCTTGTGGAAAATAAGAGGCATAGAGTAACACCATTAGTTGTTCGCCTCAAATGATGATCATAAACATATGATCATGATTTCCACCTGTGCCGAGGGGGAAAGAGGATAGGCGTGAAAATGGGAAGAGAGGCAAATGGGATATGTTAAGTTTTAATTTAGGGGCTATAAGGATGAAATAGTAATATTACATAACAATTTTTTTTTTTTTTATAATAGGGACTATGTTGAGAAAAATGATAGCTATGTTTAGAATTACCCATAATAAAATATTAAAAAATATATATGTATGGGGCCCACAACCGCTGTGGTTGGGACAGGTTCGCGGCCGGCCTTCTGTCGGATGCGGGCGCCGATAAATGGAGTCTAATTAAAAGCTCAGCCAGCGTCAAAATTCATTAACGGGTTCTGACAGAGTATTCGTCAAGGAGAACGGAAGTATTATGGACCATCTCAAAATGGAGTGGCAACATTTGAAAAAAAAAGTTTTCAAATTTCAATACATGTTTTAATTAAGCCATGAACATAGTTAACACCAACCAATCTCTTGAGAAATTCAAAATCCACATCAGCAAATAATTTTGATGAACAGCAAACTGTGACAAGGAAGTATTTACAAACAAATCCTTTGTTGAGGCAGTAAAATTCTTGACCAGTTTTCATCATCTCCACTTAACTCTGGCCGAAGTAGAAATCAATGAACAGCAACCAAACAATGTAAAGCAGTAAAAAGAATGGGGGCGTTTTCAGTAAAGCTTTATCCTCGTCTCTATACGGCTCCTGCAAATCGGACACAGCTGAAGTTCTTGACCGCACTCGCAGCATGTCTGATGAGAAGAATAATACATATTATCTCAGTAACATTGCATCTTCTCAGAAAATATACTAATCAAAGATGCAGATTCAACCTGATGACCGCAGCCGAAAGCCATGTCCTTCGGATTGGTAAGGCAAATGGGACAAATCTGCCAAAAACACAACTTTCTGGTTTTAAGCCTTTATTATCCTACAAGCACTTGAAGAGGGTGGCGCGTTTACCTGATGTTCATAAGTAGAGCTTGGAGGAGAAGGGGCTGCATTGGCAGGAGCGGTGTACTCGTAATATGAACTAGAGCTGTGTCCAAAAGCATCTGGATTTGCTCTTCCTCCCGGAGGAGGAAGAGCAAATCTCTCTGGAATGTTACCTTTCCTTCCACTGAATCACCCATAACATGTAAACAGCTAAGGTAAATACACGGATATCGATGAAACAACGGACGCTTACCCCAATAGATTAAGCTCCATTGTTGCTTTATACTGAGTGGGGATTTCCATCAACGCTGAGAGAGCAAATTCTGTTTCTTTTTGATCTTGGGGAGTGTTCTTAGCCATAATCTCTGTGAAGTTCACAAACTAAAGCCCGAAAAGAATCTTAGTGAAGAATCTTAACTAGTGAATGGTGTATAATATGGAGCAAGAGACTTGCCTGGAAATTATCAAACTCCCGCGCAGGGATGTTGTCGTCGAATTCCTTCATCATATCCCAGGGGCCATCTCCAACCCCAACCAATACAATGGATAGAGGCAGCTTGCTGAAGGTATTACAGCAACATTATTCCAACATTTTCACTCCCAACATAATTCATCACATGTTTAACAATCAATATTTACCTAGCTTCAACAATTGCTTGAACAGTCTTCTGCTCCTGCGGACTCAACTGACCATATTCGGTATCGACACTTCTGGTGACCTACGAAGATGACAAGATTTACGAGACGTGAACAACCAAATAAAGTTTATCAGAAAGATAGCTCTAGTGGCCACTAAGCAATCAACTACATTCATCAGAATGAGTTTCACTGTAACGGATAGAGAATTCCGAGCTGAGCAAATACAAACATTTATATTGTGTTACCTGTCCATCTGCAATAATCACTAAAACATGGTACTGTCCCCCATTCTGCTCAACAACAGTCATAGCCATTTCGATTATTGGTGCAAATGATGTAGGCCCTGTAGCATAGCTAGTCTGAGATAATTTTTTAAACTTTAATACTAAGCTCCACAACATAAACTATACATCATGGATTAACCTGCCAGTTTCAGATTGGGAACAAGTTCTCTGTAACGCCTTAAAACTTCCTCAAATCCATTGCAATACCTTCCATCATGATAAAAGCTAAATACATCTTGATCATGAGTTGATGCTGTCAAGATCAATTAAAAAAAACAAAAGAGGTCAAAAATTGCTGATTACGCTAACTATAATGTCAAACAACACAAATTTAATGTGTACCATCTCCAAACCCGAAACAGGGGATCAAGTTATCCTCATCAAAAGCTGCCAAGGTTTTCCCGATAATGGTTATTGCTTGTTGGTAGGGATTCATACCACTTCCAATGTGATGTAAGCTTCGACCATTAAATGATCTCTTGCCTAGAATCGGAACCAAATTCAGAATATTCTGCACAAGTTCTAGCAAGGCTATCAATCTTACATGCAACAAAACAAATCTACCTGTCCATTCATTGCTCTTAGTAAAATCAATCCCCACAATTAGGTTTGAAGACTCAAGGCCAGCTCGTGCAAGAGCTTCAGTCACCTACATCACAATTCAATGACATAAAAATTATATAGAAATGTGTTTCTTAAAAATCACATCCCATATAGGTGATTCAAATAAGCAATATGGACCATTCTTCTGAACTTCAACACATATTCTGGCCTTCAAAGTATCAGAACTGATTCAGATTCAACAAAATTACTTGAATTATTGATACCATATCATTTAGATTAGCCATTTTGAAGCATCTGCTGTTTATTCATAATGTTAAGAATGTCCTGTATAAAACAATTTATTCTTCTACATTTCCTTCTTGCAGATAAATTATATAATGTTTTAGATCTATCCTGTAGAATATTGATTTGGCTGGACTCTTTGTATTCATCCCCCGAAATGATATATCATTGTGCAAGTGAAGACTATTTATTTTCTCCACCAGCATAAAGCTATAAGTTGCATCTTTCTAAAAAGTCTATCTAAATCCTTCCCCAAAATCAAAATTTTAACTGTAGCTATATCGTAATTAACATCTTATTCATAAATAGCTCGAACCAACTCCATGCCTTCCAAGCTCAAAGGCAGTTATAAGTTGCAAAAACTTGCCAGAAAAGTAGCATTGAAGAACTTCATAGTTCTCCCAGTCTTGTATCCAACTCTATCTATTAAAGGTGAATATTTTGCATGAATTTTATACAGATATGAAGTTGAAGCTACACTTTCCCTGACTAGAGAAAGTATTCTCCTCAGATATTTTTCCGGCTGATTCATTTCAATGAAGTAATAAGAGGATTCTAACAAGTTGTATATCATATCAATCGAAAATGCCAAATCTGAGGTCTTCTGGCACAAAACATCACACGTACCTCATCTAAGGAACGATAATTGTCAGCAATCTTTGAATACCTCTTATCAAGCTTCTTTTTTGGTGCATGCACTTGAGAAGGAGGTAAATCATATTGGGCTGGCACGGGAGCCGGATGCACGTAATCTTGTGGAGGAGCATAGTAACGCTCAGTTGGTGGATATCCGGCCGGATAAGGATAAGCTACAGGGTAGCTCTCAGAATCTTGAGAATGTGATGATTGAGGGGTATCATGCTGCATACCCGAGGAAAAACTAGACCCAGCGGTTGAAGGTTGATGCGGCTTAGGATAGTTTTGTGCATACTGTGAAAACGAGGAATGAGCATAATCATGCTGCCAACCAGAAGACGAACTAGACCGAGTTCTTGAAGGTTGCCTCCAACTCCCCTCATCCCTCGGGCTGGAACTCTTGTTTCCCATCACTTCAGCTAATCAGCAAAAAAAATATTGATATCTCCACAAATACCAGAACCTCCTAGAGCACACGATGAATTACAGAATCACAGAAATCTGTCGATTCAATATCCCAAAGATTCCAACACAAACATCAATTGTCCCCAACACCAACCAAAAACGATTAGTCCAGATATTACACGACAAGAAAAAAAGGGAACCAAGTGAAAACAGCCAAAAACAAGAAGCCAAATTCTATGGAAGTAAATGCCTGATTTCCCAACTGCAGCGTGCAAGAATCACATAATCCTACTTTCTATCATGTATACATTCCGGGCAAGAGAAGATTCAAAATGAAATATAACATTGACAAGTATCAAAGCAAAAAAAGGCGGCTTCCAGGGAGAAAACACAATACGAGGTCTTGGTAAACGGTGGACCGACTCAAGAAATACTTTTCTAAGTCCCTTTCGAATTAAGTCTTTTATCAGAATACCCACAATTTATTCTGGATTACTCTTATATTTATGATGTAGACTAGTCCAAATTATTGAGATAATAAGGCCAAGTATGTCATAAAAATACGTAAGATTCACCAATTTATGACTCCATCGAAAGATTTGATAACTTGCAACCTAAGCGAAAATGTGCAATCCCAGTTAAAACCGATCTCCATGATTGTCAAGGTGAACCCAAAAACCCATAAAGATTGCAACTTCTGGAGACTGAACCAACTTTTTCAAGATCCCATCTCCCAGATTAAATTAGCATCACGCATGAAGAGAGAGAGAGAAAGAGAAAGACCTGAGTAAAGCAGCGAAAACTAGAGTCTTGGTAGCATTTCTTCGCTTCAATGTGCCATTGCAGGATACTCAGAATCCGTTTCAGAAAAGGGAATTCGACCCAGAAATTTAAAAACAAAAGGGATTCGACTTTTGCTTATACTTTAATACTCTGTTAAAAACATAATTACTTTTCGCAGGCAGCCGGAACTTTCCTGCTACTTTTCTCCTTGCCTTTTGAAAGAGTGATGATTGGAAAAGGGGTTTTTTTTTGGTTGGGGTGTGGAATGTGGATGTGCTCAACAAATTATTAATGTACTAATTCGTTGCGGACACTCAATCTCTAACTACACTTCATTTTTTAATGAAATGGATTTTACCTCTATTTTCCTTTAGATTTTGTTTCCAAGTTCTAAAAAATATATACAATCTATTTTCTTGATATTTATTAATTGTAATTAGCAAAAGCCAAAGTTAGATAAAGCTCTGTAATAAAATCGTGGATTTTGATCGAATTCAGTAGTATTCCAGCACACATGTTCGAATCTAAAACGATGACGTATTAAAGACATTACAGCAAACATGTTCGAAACTAAAAGGATGACGTATTACAGCCAATCAGACCTAATCAAGCCGAATGGTCCGGTTTTAGTTGACTCAGATGCAAACTGCACATGTTCTTGTTAAAGAAATCACAAATTGCAACTCTATCTCTCATCTATAACATCGTGCACTCACGGAAATGGAATTTGCAGGTCCCCTATTTAAGGTATAGAAATAAAATATTTTATGTGTGTGATAAGAAGTCATAAATTTAAATTTCTCCAAAGGCATTTATGTGAGTGAATTTGAATATATGTGTTGGACACAAATATGATTGAACTATAAAAATTAGCCCCGGGTCCACTAAGGACGGCAACTAAGGGTGTTCGTGATCCGGTTCGGCCGGTTTTAGAGAAAAATCTCGATCAAACCAATAGGTACGGTTTGAGACTTTTACAAATTAAATCGGCCGAATAATTTAACTAAACCAAATCGTATAAATACGGTTTGGTCCGGCCGATTTTGCAGTTTGAAATGAAACTTGTTCTAAATTTCAACAATGCATTATAATATATATTTCATAGTAAAAACTACACTTCATTTTAATTTGAACCACAGCATACCAATAATATGAAGTTCTAAAACACAAAATAAAAAATAAAAAAAAAAGTCCACAGTCCACAATATTTTAACAATCCACCACAATTATTACACTTCAAATTTCAAGCATAAAAAAATATTGTAAAATTTGTCGAGAGAAAAAAAAATTGTTAGGATTTCAGCAATTTCAGGAAAAAAAAAAAACAAGACATAAACTCACTAATAAATTCCAGCACAAACTAGTGAAACAAGACATAAACTCACTAATATATTTCAGTTCCTTGGTATTCTATTTAGAGAATGAATTACTAATCAAATATGTACAGCAAGACATAATGAAGTATTTAAAATTCAATTCTTTAGTTTTCTATTCAGTAATTTCAGAAAAAAAAAAAAGAAAAAGAAAAAGAAAAAACAAGACATAAACTCACTAATAAATTCCAGCACAAACTAATGAAACAAGACATAAACTAACTAATATATTTCAGCTTCTTGGTTTTCTATTCAGAGAATGAATCATTAATCAAATATTTACAGCAAGACATAATGAAAAGACATAAACTCACTAATAAATTCCAGCAAAAATAATGAAATAAGAATATACTCACTAATATATTTCAGCAATTTCTGAAAAAAGAAGAAGAAGAAAAACAAGACATAAACTATAACACTATAGTATTTAAATTATTTCTTTACCTTAAGACTTCAAGTAAGAGGCAACACAATCTCCAATGGCTTTTTGTCACTCTACAAAAGAAAAAAATAAAAGTAAATTAGATTTAGTTATTAAAATTAAAATATTTAAAGACATACAAAAACTTACTTTATCTTTTTTTTTCAAACCATGGAGACTACGACACCAATCACCACCACAAATTAATACTTGTACTGTGTCGGCAGCCAACGATACACGATAAGTATCAATAACACGACTTCCTGCACTGAAAGTAGCTTCAGAAGCCACTGTAGATATAGGAATAGCAAGTATATCGCGAGCCATCTTGGATAATATGCGATACTTCAAATAATTTACTCTCCACCGCTCTAAGGCATCAAATGGGACTGTTGATTTCTCGTCATAAAAATAGCACCCTTCTTCCAAATAAATATCCAACTCCAATTTTTGTGGTTGAATGGTTTCAACTGATTTCACAAATTGAGCAAACTAAGACCAACCAGAACATGAGCTTTGAGTTGTTGAAATACTTGTGCTACCAGCATCACACACACTTTGAGAAGAGTGTTCAGATTGATTCTCAGCCACTTATTCATCAAACACTTCATACAAAGCTTTCTTAACTTTGAGAATGTTCTCTATCGCCTCAACTTCAGAATATAGCTTTGGAAAGCTAAACTCAACAACTCTCATCTTACATATAGGATCCAAAATAGCAGCTATAGCCATCAACAAATTACACTCACCCCAATATTTGTCAAATTTCTGCTTCATAGCTCCTACCATATCAAGGATAAACATATCTTCATTTTTATCAACAAATTTCTTATCCAACAACACCTTGATTCGATAAACTTCATTAAGAAACAAATTCAAAGTTGGATACTCACTTCCAGAGATAATATTAGTGACTGAGTTGAAAACCTCCAAAATCGAACACACTTTCTCAACTTTGACCCAATCTTCATAAATTGGACAACAAGTGTAGCGTGACTCTCTTTCTCTATATCTTGGAAAAACCTCTTTAAACATGAGGTAGCTGTAATTGTTGCATAATTTCTGAAAACATCTTCAGTCGAGCCTCATTAAAATTTATGAAGTTCACACTCTCATGGATGTTTGCAATGATATCAGAAATTTTTGACAAACCATCTTGAACCATAAGGTTTAAAATGTGTGCACAACACCGTACGTAGAGATGCCCACGGGCCGGTTCCGGTTCGGAACCGCCGGTTCGGCGGTTTCCAGAAACCTGGGCCCTGAACCGGCCCGTCTAATATGGGGGGCGGTTCCGGTTTTCGACCTGGAACCGGCGGGTCAATTTATTTATTTATTTTTTTTTAAAAAAAATTTAAAATGATAAAAAGAGGTTTTGAACCTGTGACCTCCATGAAATTTAAAGATCACTAATCCACTAGGCTACAAATCCTCTGATGGTATAAATTTGATCTAAATTAAATAAAACTATTACCGTTATGCATTTTTCAAAAATTAGTAACATTCTTACAAGTTTATATTTGTTATCTATTAATTATTAAATAATAAGATTTTAATGACATATATTATCATTTTTTATAATATAACCTTTGAGTTAAATTAGTATGTATGAAAATTAAAACCTCTTTAATTCTTTGTGTATTCATTTTATATTTTTAGTCCAATCTTTGTATTAAATCGTATACTTGTAAACCAAATAACATTCAATTAAAATAATATTCTTAAAAGTTAGTATAAATAAATATGATATATTATCCATTAATTTAAGATTTACTTTTACTTTAGTAGCAATCTTAAAAGTTTATACTCCCTCCGTCCCGCTAGAATAGGCCCACTTACCGAATTTGGCGTCCCAATTAAATTGACCCCTTTCCAAAAATGGCAACTTTTTCACACACAACAATAAAATATTCATTCCACTAACTCATTCTACACTCACAACTCTTAATTTTCGTGCCGAAAAGAAAGAGACCTATTAAAATGGGACGGAGGGAGTACTTATTATGAATCAATTTATTGTTATGTGAGAGATATATTATAACGTATAAGATGCAATAATATTTTAACAATCAATTTCATTGATTTGAAGTAAATATGAAGATTTTATATTTAATAGTATGTTGTTCATTATTCATGTGATAGTTTTGAAACTCTTTTAACTTATAAATAACATTAGTATGAATTTTAAGAATTCATTAAAAAATTAATTATATTTTTCAATTATATATCCTATTTAAAGATATTATTATTTTTGTTTAATATATATAAGAAATATTGAAAATAAGAATTACTTATAATAATCTCGTATTTATATGAACTTATATATTTAACAATGTTTTTTATTCAACGGTGATGATGTAGTTCAATGGTTAAGTGCTCAGGAACTTCATTGGAGATCCCAGGTTCGATTCTCCTCCATGTATCTTTTATAATATTTTTAAAAATTAAAACAAAATACTGGAACCGCCGGTTCAGCCGGTTCCGAACCAGCGGTTCCGCGGGCCTGGAAAATTGGAACCGGAATCGGCCCGTATAGAAAGGGATCCGGTTCCGGTTTCGAACCGTGGGCCACGGTTCCGGGCCGGTTCAGCCGATTCGGGGCCCAAATGGCCATGTCTAACCGTACATGAAACAACTTTCCTCCACATAATAGCTTCTTATTCCTAGAAAAACCTCCACAACTGCATCATCAACCTCTTCTTCTCAATCTCATACACTTGCACACAATCTCTCTTGATTGTTAAGCGTGCAATCTTCTCCCACTCACACATTCCACGCCTCTGCATCATATTAAACCCCTCTTCTTCCACAATTGTAAATGGATGCTCATGCATAACGATCCAATGTGCAACTGCTTCTCGCATTTTTCCCATATCAAACTTCCCATCTGTTAATGCAGGTGTAACCATTTCAGCCCCAAATGTGTTCTCTGATGATAGTAGAGAAATTCTTGTTTGTTGCCTCTGAAATATCTTTCTCCTAATGCATCCATCTAAATATCTTGAAAGGTGAGTAGTGCTCCTACTCTTCATTATAGATAATCGAGCCTTACAATGCATTCAGCTTTTTTTACACCATCGACTTCAACTTCCTTAAATTCCATCCATACTTTTGAAGTTTTTTGCCTTTTCTTTGGCTCAAATTGAAGATCATCCTCTCCACCATCATTAGGTGTGGTATTTGTAGTAGCAATATCATTTGAATTGAGAGTCTCATGAGGTGAGTTTTCATCAATCGAATCTTGCAATGGAGAATTATTCGCATTTATAGAAGAGACTTCGGGTGGAGAGAATGACATGTTCCTGCAAAATTATTAGAGCACAATAAAGTAAATAAATTGCAGAAAGAATTTAAGATTTAAAAATGTATCATAATTGTTTGAAACTCATTCTTTTATTTAATTAATGTTGTTTTCTTTACCATTCAGCCTAATAAACTAAGTTTTACATCATCAACTAACAAGAAAAAGGGCAGAGAAGTCTCAAAGCTTAAGCATGTTGACAAACAGACTCAACTTCTTGTTTTGCAGAAAAAGGGAAGAGAGTTCTCGGGCTATACAGAAGCAGGTAACTACATAAAACCTTTTCATGAGGGTAATGTCATCTCTTATACCAAAAATGTTGTGCAGCTGGCCATGACATATTTAGACGAATAGGGGGGAAAGATAGAAAAATTGAAATACATGTTGACTTGAATTTTCAATCCTCAGAAACTGTTTCTGCTTTATATGTTTAAGCATGATATGATTAGAACATAAGTTTTTTTATCTTCTTTATTTCTTTGTAATTTTGAATTCCATAAGTTTTGGTATCTTCCCTGTTCTTTGAATTTTAATGCATGCTAATAAACCCCTCATAATGAAGTGGACTTGACTTTCTACATATGTTGGTCAATTAAAAGGTTAACTGAAGCTAGTATACACATCATTTCCTTCCCCTTATCATAAAAGTGAACACTTCTTATTAACATGGAGCAGAAAACATCCAACATTAAATTAAACATCTAAATAAACAATTGCACTAAAATCTACCAAACAACCAGCTCCTTTACGTGTTTAAAATGTAAAAAGCAAAAGAAATATTTGAGTACAATATAATTTTTAACTAGAAGTAGAGAAGTGCTATTCATCTTAGTCGGCCCTCATTTTTCACGTAGCTTGACTATAATTACTGGGAATTCTTAGATTAATCATGTCAGTGTATATCTCTCACAAAAAAGGAGGAGTCGGGAGTCGGTACTTACCAAATTGAATCAAGATTTAGTAGCAAAGAGATGGAGAATAATCACAACAAAGAGCGACACACTCTCGACCGTATCTGGTCTTACAATCGGCGGCCAGAAAATATCTGGTGCTCGTGGTGTCTCGGCTGTCGTCTGTGTCTGGTCTTGCGGCGGAGGAGGTTGGAGAAGAATCGTATGTTGGGAACTTTGGGTAGGGTTTCAATTTTGGGGTAATGGGATTTTAGGGAAAGAAAATAAAATATGAATATACTATTGTAATATTGAGGGTAAAATAGTATATGAATAATATATAAGGGTAATATTGTAAAAGCATTAAAGCTCGATTAGGCTCACGAGCTACCGAGCCGAGCATTCTCAAACTCGAGCTCGGGCTCGAGAGATACTCGAGTAGCTTGAGCTCGAGCTCGGCTCGATTGTTGTCAAGTCGAATTCAAATTTTTTTCGAATCGAGCTAGAGTAGCTTGCGAGCCGGCTTAACTCATGCTCACCCCTAGGTCACACAGCCCCTAGGACCACGAACTATGAGCAAGGTCCAGGTGCCGAAGTACATGACCCAGAACCTCGAAATTGTGGTTCACGACCTATTTCGAAGATGGGGAAGACAAGTACCAGGCCACACGCAACTTGGAAGACCGTTGAAGACTCAAACACAACTGCCCCCGAAGGAATCGGAACTACCCCAAAGTTCCTCGCATCGCCTAATGGGGAGATATCCGAACAGATAAGGATCTAGCTGCGAACAACCCAGAGGGCGGTAAGGAGTCTTAGCTAAAACGACCCCCCGAAAAAGACGCAGCTATCAGCCCCCCGTAACAACCTCCGAAATAGCCGGAACTACCTCCTAAAATCTCTAGGGTTGTTAAAGTTCTTCTTAAGCTATAAAATAGGAGTGGTTAGGTAATTTTCGACACGTTTTTTGCCTTATTAGCACGCGCGCTTTGCATTTCGATATTTATTTTGACTCTTTATAATAAAATCACTTTTCCTTATTGTTTCTCGACCATTTTCGCCATAGTTTTTATGTAAGTTCTGTTAGGAACTAAGTTTTTGTTCCCTCCTTAGTTAAATATTTTGATATGTCAAAACTTACTTAAGCACTAAGTTCTAGAATTCTAAATGTAATCCATGTATAAGATTATTCGTGTTGTAATAAAACTTAGGTTCTGAAGACTGAGCAAAAGATTTGCTCGAGATATGAAGAAGTGTTCGTGCGTAAAACTTGGTTTCACTAAGTATGGGTATGGCCAAGGCCTATACGGAGTTTGGGTACTCAGTATATAGGTTACCATACTGACTTATGAGAAGTCAGTATGAGGGAAGTCTTTACTGACTATGGAAAGTCAGTATGGATGTCTAAGTCCATAAGTACATGGAACACAAAGAGAACCAAGTCTGGTCAGACTTCAAGGCAATAGAAGACTAAGTAAAAGACAGTACGAGGATGTCCATACTTGGATTTCTCTGACTGAAACTAAGTCTAACAAAAGCAGATAGAAAGTACGAAAAATACATTTGTTTCATAGCAGAGCAGATCTGCTAAGGAATGAGTATGATTGGACGACATTCTTAATGTCTCTAACGACTGAATTTTCACGTCTGACGGGCAGAATTTCAAACACCCAAGGAATCTCCTATAAATATGGATGCATTTCAAATTAAAAAGGTTACTGGAACCAACGAACTCTAAAGCTAAGATAAGTCAAAGCTTTGTCCAACTTTCTACTTAAAAGCTCACTGATTACTCCGTGTTCTTAACACGAGACTCGAGTTCTCAACTCGAGTTAATCATTCCGTGCTTCTGTTAATAAGCACGAGGCTGAAGCTACAAGTTGAAGCTCAACTTTGGTGAATATTATTTTTCAAGTAATAATCATAACAATCATTATCCTACTCTGAGATTCTAATTCTCACGGGCACTAGTCAACCTAACTGAGTTCTGGGAAGAACAAGTAAACATCCAACCACAAGGAAGAAGGTTGTGGGTGCGTCCTCACTTTGACCTGGAGACCGAGCAAGCTTACAAGGAGTTTCCAGATGAATGACGATAGCAAACCGAAGGACAGAGTGCCAACGGGTTATCCATAGATCGCAGGAAGACTTGTAAACTTAAACTTAGTGGATTTCCCAATTGAGTTCGGAAAAGTGGATGTAGGATTTTTAGATCTGAACCACTATAATATCCTGAGTTTTTACTTGCTTACTTTACTTTTCAGCATATATAGTTCTCACAAACTTACTTTGAAACCTTCAATACTTAGCCAAGTATTGAAGTGTATAGTGAAACTTACTTATAACCTTTCTGAACTTAAAACTTACTTTGACAAACCCAAAACTGAGTTTCAGTCAGTTTCGAAGAACAAGTGCATATTAAACTTACTTCCGCTGCAATGTACGTTCTCTAAATTCGGGACCAACAAGTGGTATCACGCGCAAAGGTTCTTATAGAGCAAGGTTGTGTTGAGTTGCTTAGGACCAGATCTATTTTCTTGCACTTGTTTGCTTCTTGTGTTCAAGATCAGGTACACCACAGAACTTCAACATATGGAAGAAAAGATCTCTGATCATATTGAAGAATGTCCATCTGGAGATGGCGGAGGTTCCATCCACCGGACCAATTAAAATCATGAAGCTGAACACTCAGCTCGGAGGAGCTGCAGGCCCAGAGACAGTGGACAAACCCTATGCTGAGTGGACAAACTAAGACAAAGTTCGTTTTCAGCTAGATTCTGTTGCTATAAAACTTATTCTTCAATCTCTACCAAAGCTGCTAGTTGTCGAAGCCTTAGCTTACGACAATGTAAAGCATATGTGGAATTTACATGGCACTCTCTGCCAAGAGACCGATCAAATGAAGCGGAACAAGCTTCAAAATTGTGTAGATAAGTATGAGTCATTTCAAATGCTTCGTGGTGAAAATATAAAACCAATGGAAGAAAAATTTAATGCTATTATCTGTGAACTAAAGAACTTGGGGAGAGAGTATTCTATTGCAGATGTTAATGAGAAGATTCTCTCCAAGATCCCGAAAGAAGACTGGTTCGTCAAGGTCACAAACTTGAAAGAGAAGGATCACTCCGAAATGACGACGAATGACATGTTTGTCCAACTTCAAGCCCACGAATAGGACATCCAGATGGCAAACAGAAATGAAACAGTGTGGAATGTTAGCTCTCAACCTGAAGAGGATGTTGCATTCTTCAGGAAGAGAGATTTCAAGAGAAGGCCCAAAAAGCCTTATCAAGCTGACAGAGCAGCCGGTCAAAGCTTTGCAACCAAGTCAGCACCAACACCTTCCTACCAGAAGAAGGAGGAAGAGAGCTCAATTGTTGAGCTTGAGGAGCAGATGAAGAGGCTGACCAAACTTCTGGAGAAGGCTAAAGCCAAAACTGTCAGTGAAAGACCTCCAAAGACGTGCTTTGAATGCAACTCTCCAAACCACCTCAGGTACGAATGCCCGATGGTATCTAAAGGCAATTGCTGAACTGCGTCAATTTTGTGTCAGTTTCTTTACCGTTTTCATTTATAATCCGTAATATAATAAAGGGATAAAGGTTAGATTAATCATCCGACTATTATTGTAGTAACACATTAAACCCTGCATGACTATTTGGTTCAATTAAAACCATTCAACTTTTAAAATTTAATCACTTAAGCACCCTAGTTTTTAAGTTTCGTGTTATGCCCTTGTTAAAAGATTATGGATTTATATTTTATCAAAACTAAAAATGATAATAATAAATAATTAAAAATAAAACCTAAAATAAAAAATCAAAACTAAAGTAAATAGAAGTAAATATATTTTTAAAACAAATCTGAAAATAAAAAACTAAGATTTAAATAAAAAAGTAATATTTGCTTTAAAAATAAATTTGAGTAGTTCAAATAAATAAGATATTAAAAATAAATCTGAGATAAAATAAAATTTATATTATTAAAATAAAATTTTAAACTTAAACAAATATTAAAAGTCCCCTAATATCGCAACTAATATTTCCGATAAAAAAAGGGTAATTCTAAATATAGCCCCCATTTTATTCAATACAGCCACCAAATAAAAAAATCTTTCTAAAATCACTAATATAACCTTACCATCCACAGCATTTTTTCTTATTTTCTCTAACGCAAACTCAAAAAACATTGGCAATCTATTTTTCACAATTATAAATAAAAACTCATCTAACCGTGCTTTTCTTATGCACCAGATTTGTTAATCTTTTGGATTTTTGCAATTTACCTTTACGTAATTATGTGGATGTTATTTTATACTGTAATTGAGATTGAGCGACTGCCGTCTACATTCAAGAGCTTTAATTGAGATCGTGAAACCTTTAACAAACTTAACTCGGATTTTCTTTAAAATTTGCACAACAAAACCAACCAGGTATATAAATACAAATTAAATTATGCACAGTTCACGTAATACTCCCTCATTCACGCATGTTGGTTGGTTTTTTTTTCTTTCATAACCATAAATCCGTTAATAAAGCTGTGTTCATCCCCATATTAATTTTGTTGTCCAAGAATATGAATAATGGATAATAAATAGTTAGATATGAATGAAAATAAAGAAAATCTTTTCATTTTATTTGTAACCATGAATCACGAAAACTGTAGTGAAAGATTAGTGATGGTACAATGTCGTTTGGGTAGAGGAGTTTGTCAACCGAAACTTTTGAGAGAGTTTGAAAAGGATTAGTAGGGGTAAAATAGGAATTTTCAATAATGAAAGACTATAAAGAGTAAAATGGGAGCTATGTATAGAATTACCCTAAAAAAATTATTTTCAGATTTATTTTAGAATTTAATATTACTTATATATATTTCAGTTTTGTTTAATTATTTATTTTTAGATAATCTTAATTTTATTAATTCAGAATAAAAAACTTATAATCTTTAACTGAATTTGAAAATAAAAATTTAAAACTCCTAATAATGCAAATAATATTTTCGTTAAAAAAATTAAAATTTTAAAATGATTTTATGTTTTATTTTTAAATATTTACTAATTTATCACTTTGAATTTTGATAAATTATAAATATATAATCTTTTAATGAGGGTATAGCAGGAAATTTAAAAATTAGAGTACTTAAGTGATTCAATTTTAAAAATTTTAAAAGTTGAATGATTTAATTAACTCAAATAGTTATAGATGATCTAATGTGTTCCTGTTATAATAGTCTGAGGGTTAATATGACTCTTATTCCTATAATAAATCGATCTCAACAATTTCTATTTAAAAAAACAGAAGCTCTGGTAGTCAACCAGAATAGCCGGATTGTTCGATTCGGTAGATTAGGATTGAGATTTTTTAATTAAAGAATTTGGACACTCTTTGGTTTGGGGTACTGTATATGAATCAATTTCTTTATTTTAAAAAATTTATATGAATTTTTATTTCATTAAATATTTTGCATCCCTCTAAAATCTTGTTAAGTAATGAAAAAGATGCGGAATTAAACTATGAGGTATTGATGTGGAGAATTTTAGTTGAAATTCAAATTACCCAACTCGAATAAACAAGAATCGACTTCTTCAAAACAAAATATTTGGTGGAAGTGAGAAATCACAACCATGAAAGCAAGTACATAAATTGATATAAAGATCAATGGTTGATGCATGCACGAGCAATAGGCGTTGGAGGGTCAGAGAATGAGCCACTGAGCAGACGATCGGCGACCCAGTGATTCGCCGCCTGAGAGTAGTGCACGCCGTCCCAGCTCACATACGACGCCGGTGACCAGCACGACTCTCCGATCACCTCCGACCCATTCACCACACTTCTCTGCCCGCACCAAACGCCCACGCCGCCCCCGCAGCAGATCTTCATCGCATCCATGAACCCTGCAACCAACAGTACCTAATTAATAATCTCCGTTACGTTTTTTCACGACGACGGTCTGGATAAAGACTCCTCCTACCGTAGTCCGTGGCATTGGCGATCAAGTGGTATTTGGCGGAGTAAACATCCACGTAGACGAGCGAAGCGCGAGGCAGCTCTCGCCTCAGCTTCCTCACCCGAGCTTTCACAAGGGTGTTGAATTGAACGGCCATGGCGTTATGATTTCTGATGCAACCCTTGCTGTCCAAGAATCCCGGCTTCGGATTTCTGATATAAAGAGCCGCTGCCGGCATACATCCCACCGGCCCCACGTTGTGAATCCAGAAAGTTCTAGCCCCTTGTTCGTATAACTTCTGCGCAACAAAATACAAATACAAATACAAATACACCATTATTATTGTAAGAATGAATCAATCAACGCGCGTCCTTCATTATTGAAGAACTCACTGTGATTGCAGCAGCGAGTTGTTCCACAGTATTAGGAAGCGATGATCGGAGCTGTGATCTCGTTAATTTTGCCAGGCCATCTATCACATCATTCTGCCCAATATCGAACGTGTAGAGAGCCCTCGTGAACTCGTTAGGCCGGGGGAGTCTGCTTCGCTCCACAACATCTGCACCTCAGAATATTTATATCGACATGAAAAGAAATAGGAAACGATCGATGTAGATGAGAGAGAGTAACAAGCTACCTCGATGATAGAGATCAGAGGTTCGTGATTTGAACTGATCAAACTGCAGCATTTGGATGTCGAGTGAAAAGGGACTAATGCCGTTGTCGAATAAGGTCTCGTTTTTCCGGTGAATGGTTGAGCCTCCGGCAGCAAAATTTGCACCGTGTCGAAACTCTGCGCCGATTGAATCCAGGTATGAGCTCAAGTAAGGCAATCCCAAATGCTCAGCTGCACCACAAATTAAATCTAGTTACAAGATAATGTTGCTAAATATATAGTTGTCGTTTGGTTTGAAAAGAGTAAGAAGAAACCCATGAAGTCTATGATAAGGCGGCCATCGGATTCTCTCCCGGCAGGCTTCCCAAAGAAACTGCGGCCGTAGGGCGGAGGAATGGGGCCAAATGTGGCTGATATTCCACCGGTATCTGAGTTTGAATCACCGAAGTTGTATATTGCCGGAAATTTACACGGCGGCGCCAGATAAGTCCGTCTTCCGACAGCATCATCCCATGTTACTGATATCAAGAGGATAGTCACAAGTAGAATTCTTGGACACTCCATTTCTGTGTAGCCACGTACTACTAAACACTATATAAATATATTATAGATATATGTATCGATTTTGAATAAGAAATTTTAAAAAACAAAACAACTGGCTTCCTTCACACTAAGAATGTGTAGTCAATTTGTTTATGATTTTGGAATTATCTCTCCTGAATTTGAGGTGCAGACTTGCATTATTCTTGCTCCACTTCGTTGTTCTTTTCTGAATGCAGATGTGGTAAGTACTTCCTCGGTCCATAGAATTAGTTCCATTTAGTTTTGCACAATAACTAAAGAGATAGGGATAAGGAAAATTAATAATATATTAATGTGAATGGATTATTTTTTCATTTTTGGTAATAAAACTATTATATTGGATTGACAAAAATGAAAAATTCTAATTTCATGGAATGGAGGGAGTATTTATTTATTTTTACTAAGAAAAAAATAATCTATAGTTGGTAGCTTCTAACCTTTTAGAAATTCTGATAGTTTAAAATATAAATGTCTCTTTATTCCAAAATATATACTAGTTTCTAGTCTATTGCAATTTATTTATCTACTTTTTTTTCTGGTATTTAGCCATCAATTCTCAAAAATGTAAATAAAAATATGTAGAATTTAAAGATTTTATAATCATGTAAGGCAATGAGAGATTTGTATGAAACTATTAATTTAAATAATCAGTACTTATATTATTATCTTAGTTTGTGACTTACAATTAAGAAACAAGAGTTGAGAGTTATCCAAGACCTTGAGAAAATTGAAAATTGATATTAGAGGTTTACCGCTCATTTTGGTTGGAAAATGAACGCCTTTCATCTCCTGCATTTACAAAAGTTAGTTTACCAGTTGATGTAGATTATTTTAGATAAAATGGGAATAAAAGAAGAAGTTAAATATTAATTGCAGAAATGAAATGAATACTCAAGTAATAAACTTGAAAATTCAATGCTAGTTATTTATAGATTTTTAGTTATGGATTGTATTTGTTGATGAGAGGATAGCAAAAGTTAGGTTGATTCAGCTAAGAAACATAACTTGTGGTACCTGACAGCATTCTTGGAAATATGGAAATGCTCTTTGAATTGTGCAAATATAGATAACAAAGACAAGTCCCCGGATCTTCATTGATCTTTTGTTGATGTTGCATAATCTCTTTATGCTTCAAACTAATATTATCTAGGTTTCTTATTGTAGCAGGCAGCTTTATCATGTAATGTTTCATTGTAGATTTTTTTTTGTTGGATTTATGGGTTATACTTACATTTCCAGTCGATTTCCTTGATTATTAGATGGTCATTTTTGCTGTATAATTAAAGCCATGCTTTTGTTTTTTCGGTGTGTCATTTCTTATTGAGACTGAAAGTTGATACAGCTGCAGCATAGAGTAAACAGAGTGTGATCTGTTTATATTATTATAAAGCAAATGGAAAATTACAGTATGTATGTATGTATGTATACACCCATTTCAACAACTCAAAAAAACACAGCATAATGTGCACAACAAGAATGCATAAAACCTCAGTCAGTATTTGGCTCCACAGTAATAATCAAGAAAAGGATGCGGCATGAAAGAGATGGTTTTCTCATGTTGATGACATAGTCTGGAGATCCACTGGAGTTAGAAACGATGGCATAACCTCAACTGGTTGGAACGCAAAACCAGCTGCCTTGCATGCATCTTCCAAAAGCCTTGCTTGCGAAGATCCATCAGGGCAGAATACCACGACCGCGCCTCCACTGCCTGTGAACTTCGATGCAGCACCCAGTCGTCTGGCAATCTCAACCATATCTATGTTCATAGCACCAAGAGCTTCCTCTCCAAACATTTGTCTGACCAACATGAATCACCACAACTTCACACGGATGCATGTGTGTTCGGATACTACACAAATTATAGCATGTATTAGAGGAGTAGTTTTGCGTACCTTCGTAAATCAAAGTTGCGGTTCATGAGGCTTGCGAGTTTAGCATAGTCCTTGGCAATCAAGGCTGCCTGCCCTTCTAATGCAATGTTTGCAACTTCTTCCATGGATGATATAATGAAATCATCACCATTGAGCCACCTTTGCCTGACTGTACTATGAATCTGAAATATAATATTCATCCATAATCAAGTGAAGACGACAGTCTCAACAGCATATGATATGAGATCGAAAACTTGCTTCTAACGTGTACCAAATTGACAAAGATTGTGTTACCTTTCCAGAGTCACTTGGGTTCTCCGCGTAGATGAGATAGAGAGGAGGGAGAAGATCCAGATCCATGGGAGTATAGTTGCCATGTCCAAACTCCTCCATGAGTTTCTTGTCAAAATCCTAAATCCAAGAAAGAAAATGGAAATGGATTGAGGGATTGATGATGATCTCTAATGGGAAATGTAAGTCACAATGCATACCATATACACAAGGCCTCCATAGACCTGGGCTACTCTATCCTGGAGTCCAGCAACGATACCAAGTTCTTTCTCTGCATTAAGGATAAGATTCGGCCGGAGCTCGACTTTTATCAGATGCCTGACTTGGTAGAAGTCCAGAAGGCAGCTCAGAGCAGCACATACAATAGCACTAGAACCAGAAAGCCCAGTCTAATACAATTCAAGAGAAAAGTTAGCATTCATAACCACAAACGTAGAGCTGCTGAGAAAAGCAAAAAATATTATGAAAACTTTATGCAAAACATTTGCCAGTTGATCTGTAAGATATGAATTGGTAACCTGAGATGGTTAAACCTGAAACAAGCTTAAGTTCGTGATGCCAAGAATTAATAGGCCTATCCCAGAACCCCCTCCCCATGCTAAATACAGATATAAAAGCTGATATAGTGCATCATTATCATTTCGAGAAATGGATGCAATACAGTGTGAATCATGAGCTTCAATATTCATGCTATCTAAGTTCCAAGATTGCATGATATCTTGAATCTCATATGTACTATGAAGCAAAAGCTTATCTGCCAAAGCACACTACTGAAACTCATAGGCCAAAAAAGAAAAAAAGATTTTGGGTTCAAATACAGTATTTTATGTCACCGCTAAATTTGCTCGAGTAAAGCTTAGTGTTCTGCTCAAGATTGTCTTCACATGACCACAGAGAACAAGAGCAGTGTGGAAGCATGTGTTGGAAGGAAACCTCTATAAGTTAAAAGTTCCAAAGATCTGAAGTTCATTACCATGATTTTTGTTTCATCATACCATGTCAATGATATTAATCACGAAACGTCAGAAATGAAGACATCCACACTATGATTCTAGAGAATTAAGTCACAACAGATAATTTGCAATACCTGGCGAGGGATGTTCGTATCATAAGACAACTTGAAATTCCTCTGGTGTAAACTAATGTTGTTATCCTTGCAATAGTTGTGAAAAACTTTGCAGATCGCCATGAGCAGACGTACTCCTCCATAATAACCATCAGTCTGCAACCGATTAACCTGCACAACACAATATATGAACTGAATTTACAGCAATCCTCTCATATGATATTACTCTCTTTCCCATCAAAGTTTAAGAAAACCATTATCTATCTAAACAATCACACAAAGAAAGTTACAGCATTGAAGCATAGCATCCTTTCAATTTCAATTTATCAAGTTTCCAGCAAAAGTTCAATCCACGGATTCAGATCTACCTCAAAAGTTACAAAATTAAGCCAATAGTCAAAGCATTTCAAGACAGTCAACATCAACCCTCAATGCCATTGATATCCAGCAACCTTTACACCATTAACAACCAAAAGCAGCAACTTCTAACAAAAATGATACGATTTCAGGAAATCCCAATACGAACAGACAAACTCACCAACAGACATTCCAAGATCAAAGCCCAAAATGGGAGAAAAAGAATAGCAAAAAGAGAGAAGAAGAAGAGGAATAGAAAGGAACCAAATGAGAGAGAGAATCAAATTGAACTAGGTCGTGGGCGGGGTGAGGAGCGATCATGAAAACATCGGAAGGCTCTAGTTTGACCGAAGCCCAGAAGTTGCCGAGGCTGAAAGATATCGTGCGCCCGTAGTATACATCACTCGGATTGCCCAGCAAACCCACCCGAGCATACGCTCTGTGCTCGATCACGGAATTGCTGTCAGTCGCCATTTACTCAATTCTTGCCAACCCGAATTTTCCAACTCTCGCTCTGCAATATATACACACACAACTACGACTGCTTCGTCATCAATTTCTGACATACTTATATAATCTATCTATAAAAATATAGTTTAATTCCCTTCCAAATAATAATAATAATCAAGAAGTTTAACCTTATTCACTCCAAATGAGTTAGGTGGGCAAGAAATGAGGAGTTTCTTTTCTCCAAGGACGCCCAAAAAATTATTGTATAAAAGTAAATTTTTTTATGGTTGCTCGTGTTTTTCAATCTTATTCCGAAACTTTGTTTGTTTGGAAAATGGGAAATATTTTTAAAAGGATAAATAGAGGAAAATACCCAAAATTATTGGTGTTTTCGAAAAAATACCATAATCTATTTCCATTAGTTAAAAATACTTTAATCTTTATTTGTATTTATGAATTATATCCTGGTCTATTAATATTTTGGGAAAATACCCCAATGTATTATTATGAGTTAAAAATACCCCAATCTTTAATTTTATTTACGAATTATACCAAAATAAAAAATATTATTAGCTCACACAAAGATGACAGTCAAAACAATTATCTTTGTCCGTATTATATTTAATGCATTAAACAATCAATATTTTCTTTATATTCTGAAAAGTATTTAAACTTCACGTTCTACTCTTTTTTTTTTGTTTCATTCAGTTGGTGTAACGTCCAATCCAGACGAAGGTGCATACATTTCAATACAAGATCACACGTCAAAATACGAATTGAGAGAAAAAATAAGGAATTTAAGCAATCGAAGGAAAAAAAAGAGCAAAACATGAAATTTTAAATACTTTTTAGAAGATAAATGCATTTGAATATATAGCAAAATTGATTGTTTAGTACATTAAATTTAAAACTGACGATGATAATTTTTTTGACTGTCATCTTTGTATAATTTTTTTGACTGTCATATTTGTATTAGCCAATAACATTTCTCGTTTTGGTATAATTTATAAACGAAATTAAAGATTGGGGTATTTTTAACTAATAATAATACATTATGGTATTTTCCCAAAATATCAATAGATCAAAGTATAATTCATAAAGTGAAGTAAAAATTAGAGTATTTTTAACTAATGAAAATAGATTGGAATATTTTTCCGTAAACATCAATAGTGTAAAATATTTTTCCCTATTTACCCTTTCTAAAAACCCACAATTCTCAGACATAATTTGACATATTCAATGAAATTGTTTATGACATCTGTGAATGCAATCTGATAATTATTATAACACAATTTGTAGATATGATTAATTCGACATTTTTACTATAAAAGGATGTCTCTTACATTTTCATTTTTGGGAGAATAAATTTTTGTAATGGAGTAATTATAGGGAATTGAATATTGGATTAGGACAAAAGTGTAAATGGACAGAACAACGTACGATGCGGTCATCCGCATATTTTCTTTCTACTTTCCAAACACATCAAATTCTATTCCTATCTGTTATATGGAATAACGGATATTCAATCATGGATAACTCTTGTTTTTTGAGTAAACATAGGAAGTCGAAAGATTTTCCTCTGCATATTTGTTTCACCTTTCTTTCCCTCTCTCCCTTTTTTTTCCCTCTAGGAAAAAACTGCAACCTTCGTGTGAGAGAGAAAGAGAAAGAGAAGGAGAAGAAGACGAGGAGTTACAGAAGCTTACCTCAATACCAATATCATTCTGAGAGAATGTACAAATTGAATCTTTGCATTAGATTAAAAAACTAAACAGCCCTTTTCCGGGTACCCAAAATGGGATGTTTTTAGGAACAATTTTTCTCCAAATTTGTATAGTTTCTTGATCAGGGCCTCTCATATAATCTGGATTTTTTATTCGCGGAGGGAAAGAGGGATTATTAGAGAGAAAAAAAGAAACCTGTATGAACATCGAGAGCGAGAAAGCTTGTGCCCGGATGATTTCTGATGGTTATTATACTTCAAAAAAGAGTGATGAAATATGCGAAGATATATGTGACGAGGTATGCCACTTGCATCCTTTTTCCATTGCAAATCGGATTTATGTGCCTTAACTTTTGTTGAATGGTAAAAAAACTGAAATTTTAATGTCGTCTTTGAATTCTTGAATTGATGGTATGATTGTGTTTTGAGATTTTTCTGGAAATGTTGGATGAAATTTCATTAGCAGCCATTGATGCAATTAATGTTCTGGGGTTTTCTTTTCAAAATTCTTTCTTGGTCATCCTCATTATGGTTGCTATTATAATTTTGTATGTATGTATGTATGTGCTGGGTTCAATGCATAGTAGTAGGAAACCATGTGCAGTTGAGGAGAAACATATGAATCATGTAACTTGTATATGGTATTGGGATTGAATGATCTTTTATATGCAGCAGGCTTCTCCTTCATTTGTAAGCATGTCAAGAGTCCGTTGCTTGCTCCACGGTGTAGATTTCAGAGTGTTTTTCCTCTTCCTCCTCATCGCCCCGGCGGGGGTGTTGACCTTGTATTGTCACGGCCAGAAGCTTACCTACTTCCTCCGCCCCTTGTGGGAATCACCCCCAAAGCCTTTCATCACTTTAACTCACTACTACAATCAAAATGTGTCGATGCAGACGCTCTGCCGACTCCATGGTTGGGAAATCCGGGAGTTCCCGAGGCGTGTGTATGATGCAGTGTTGTTCAGCAACGAGATTGACATGCTGACTATCCGATGGAAAGAGCTTTACCCTTACATAACTCGGTATGTACTGCTTGAGTCCAACTCCACCTTCACCGGCTTGCCAAAGCCTCACAACTTTGCCATACACCGGGAGCAGTTCAAGTTCATTGAGGCCAGATTGAGTTATGGTGAAGTTGGTGGGAGATTCCGGAGAGGCGAGAACCCGTTTGTGGAGGAGGCGTACCAGAGGCTTGCACTGGATCAGCTTCTGAGGGTAGCAGGCATTGAGGAGGATGATCTGCTGATAATGTCTGATGTGGATGAGATCCCCAGCGGGCACACCATCGATCTCCTGAGGTGGTGCGACGGTATCCCTCGGGTTCTTCACCTTCAGCTGAAGAACTACATGTACTCGTTCGAGTTTCAGCAGCACCAGCTGAGCTGGAGAGCTTCTGTCCATAGATACGACAAGGGGAAGACTAAATATGCTCATTACAGACAAACAGACTATCTCCTCTCGGACTCAGGCTGGCATTGCAGCTTCTGCTTCCGCTACTTGAGCGATTTCATCTTCAAGATGAAGGCCTACAGCCACAGCGACCGAGTGAGGTTCTCTCGATTCTTGAACCCGAAAAGGATTCAGGAAGTGATCTGCAAGGGGGGCGATCTGTATGACATGCTGCCTGAGGAGTACACATTCAGGGACATCATCGGGACGATGGGGCCCATCCCGCATTCCCTGTCGGCCGTCAACCTTCCGTCGTACCTGTTGGAGAATGCAGACAGGTACAAGTACCTCCTGCCCGGACATTGCTCCAGAGAGAGCAGATAGTGTTGAGATGTGTTTTTTCATCATTCTTGAGTTTTTCCTCGGCTATTTATTATTGGTATATTCTTGTAGCATAGATCTACATTCTTGATTAAGGTTAGGACCAATGGAAATGGGGTGGTTTTTTTTGTGTTCCTTGTAGTTGTGGTTTGGTCATATGTTGTAATGGGATGACCGCCTTCTATTTACATTTACTTCCACTATTTCTAAATCTTATATATATATGCATATAATTTTTGTCTCATTTACCTTTACAAAATGGTAGATGCAGCTGAAAAGAAATATAGGAGATGGAATAATATTTTGTTATTGGTGGCCTGACCTCAAAGGTTGATGGTGATTTATTGATTGAATCTCTTAGTTTTCTTTCATTTCATTGGAAGAGAAAATATTGGCATGTGGCTTGGAGAAGAGCCACACAATCTCAGCATGACAGTGGAAAAATCTTAGAATGTTCCAAAAAATATTTGTCTCTCATCTCACGTTCTATTTATTTGTGCATGGATGTAGACAACATTCTTTCGTGCTTTTGATTCCCTTTTTTACTTTTCTTATGCTGAAATTTATTTAATTCTTTTCTAAGTGATGGCATGAGTTAAACTGGATAAAGAGGAATACCTTATAATATTATAGTGATCCAGTTAAAAAAACAGAAAATTTGAGGTACAAGAATCAAATTCAGAAAACTGTAAAGATGGAGGCTCAGTGATGAATAATGTTTGATATTTTCAGTGAAATAAAATCATAAATACATAAGATGTAGATGAAAATGATGTGGGATTCACTTTTTAATAAGTAATGCTTGGAAGAAATATATTAGATATTTAAAATTTACTATAGCCACAAAATACATCCGTCCCCTCGCTCGGGGTGTAGTGGTTAAAGCACCTTGCCTGGACCAAGAGGTCACAGGTTTGAGCTTTCCTTGGGACATCTGGGTGTGTGAGTTTAATACATGTATTCCTATTAAAAAAAACAAAAAAAACAAAATACATCCTCATTTTGAATGTAAGTCAACTTCATTTATTTATCTTAATTTTAGACCCAATTATATGGTTGAAATACCAAATTGACAGCTATTTAATGATTTTAGTTATGAAATACGTAAACTTGATTATCAAAAGAAGGAAGAAGATCAAAGTCAAATCAAGCATAA
This sequence comes from Plectranthus barbatus, assembly GCA_026898455.1. Lineage (NCBI taxonomy): Eukaryota > Viridiplantae > Streptophyta > Magnoliopsida > Lamiales > Lamiaceae > Plectranthus > Plectranthus barbatus. Next base: position 260,080 of record JAPKLW010000909.1, on the reverse strand, counting down.
TATAGTTTATACACAACAAAGTAGGTGATATAGATGATATTACAACAACAAACGAAATGTTTTTTTTTTTTTTTCAGACAGAATAGTGAAACTGCATGACTCTTCCATCCACATTGTAATGTTCAACACATGATTGTATTCTTCAGCATTTGAATAAGCTCCACATCTCATAGCTTATAACAATAACGATGGGAGTTCAATTATGTCAACCCACAAAACCAAACTGGATTAAAATTTCTTCAAGAGCTACCCACAAAAGTTGATGCTATGTCTCATTCAGCTCACACCTGCCTTCTGTTCTTGCAATCAACTAAGTTTTTTGCAAAATGTTACTCAGAATGGGGGGTTCCCGGCCTCTACAGTCTATCCAACGAATCAAACACGCTGTCTTGAGAGTCGAACTGCAAGTTCTGTGGCGAGAAACAAAACGGGCTTGTAGCCAATGAACTATGAAATATAGTGAATGCAAATAAAGAGCTTATAATAATTATAACCTGAAAATCTGGTGGAGTATCAAGCTCTAAGTTGTATAGGTCACCAATTCCATAGCTTGCATTGGCATCTCGATCGTGCAAGCTCGAATCAAATTTTACCTGAGTTGAAGAATCACCGAATGCACCATAAGACTCGATGATTTCATTGCATAGTAGATAGTCCACTTGACTTAAATCAATAGCTTCGGAGTCATTGTCTCCCAACCGAGAACTATAAGAAGCATGAGATGGTTCCTTGATATGATCGGATTCCTGCTCCACAAAATAAGGGGATTAGAGCAGCTGCATAGATCTTATCAACTTAACTATGTGGAACTAGTTTTGAACCTGGAGAAATGACTGAAGGAAATAATCTTCAGACAGGCAATCAGTGTAGGGAGTTTTGGGTTGACGAGGAGGATCAGGAGTAGTTGTCTTGGGAGTCATTGGAATCACTTGAGCCGTCATTATATCAGTTTCTTCCTTTACCAAAGTAGGATGATCAGTGGCCTTATCTAGCTGATAAGTGATTTTCGCAACCACGTACTCTCCCTCTTTCTCCTCTTCATCTGTTCCAAGATGATACTGATGCATAACCCAGTTGCATTTATCAGGCTTCGACCCTATCTTAGATGCTCCATACAGAACCATGATTTTCTTAAAACCTTTAAGAATTCCATTTTCCATCACAGGTTTGGTTCTGCCAGTCTTGTGCCAACGCACATTCGACTTTATCATGTTCTCCTGATCCTGGATTCTTCGGCGTTTCCTTCTACCGCTTGAATATGCATTGGTTGTTTTAAAAAAGAAATGTGCACTGCTTCCATCTTTTTTGGCTCCTGAAAGCAAGTCATTCATCAAAATTTATGAAGGTAAAGTAAAACTAGACAATATTTATTCATATATCAGTACTGCAACACCATTTTCCCTTAAATCAATCATAGGCAACGAAGAAAAGAGATTTTAATGAGTAAGCCCCATAAAACCCATCTGATATTCTAGAGTTCATATGTATAAGCATAACATGTTATGAGTTTATCCTCATTTAGAGATATGAGGGACAAAGCATTGCACTATACATTTGAATCTTGAAGTAATATGCCACAAGACGAACTACATATGGATGAATGAAAAGGCAATGCACCAGTTGATCTAAGAATTAGCCAAACTCACCAGGAAGATTTTCTGGATGAGTGCAACATATCCCCTCCTTGCCTTCCAAAGTTGGGATGAACTCATCAATGAAAACGTGAGAATCTGATTTCCCCACCCCTCTTTTTGCAGCCAAATGTTCCAACAGCTCCACATCAGATGGATCAAACTTTACACCAGCAGGAAGGCCAGGCCACTCATGAGAAATCTGAAAGACAAAGAAATAGAGCTTAGTTTCGCCGACAGTGAAACAAGAAGCACTAATGAACACCATAGCTGAGCTCACAAGATAAGTGGAAGTGCTCGAATTTGTGAACAGAAACTCCACACAATTTCTTGATCAATGAAAAGAATCGGAGCTTACATCACTATTGTCTATTAGATATTGGCAGTTGGGGCATCTTGTATTCGCCACACAATCTTTGATCTGACAAGCAGCTGGCTGACCAGCATTGATCACCTTCTTCGCGAGCGCTCGACTGTCAACAAGCCATGACCTGCATTGCTCAACATTTTCAGGAAACTCCACTTCCACAACTAAAACTGAGGCATAAACTCTTCAGAATTCCGACATTCACAGAATAAAAACTAATGACAATGGTAAAAAAAAATGTCCATCACCCCCTAAAATGATTGCAGAGTTAACCCTTGTCTACTCCGGAAATGTATTCAACAAAGAATATATTTTCCAGGTTAATTAGCGTTATTCACAAGATCAAAACACCGCACCATTCATCAATCTTCATGCCCAATATTATTCTCAAATACAAAAAACTCATCCTTGCTTCTAATCTTATGCCAAACGAATAAACGAAAAGTTCCCTTTCTGCATTTGATTTAAACCGCGTGTTCTTCGTAGAACAAATATTATGTCAAACATTTATAGTCCCAACGTAGCTCGCCTATGCAGACGAGCAACGGAGCAGAAAAAACATCAAGGGCATCATCCCTTGAAACTTAGGAGGGAGGGGACATGAGAAAATCCCCTTTTCTTTAAAAAAAAAAAGAAAAGAAAAAAAAATCCCTGGATGCCATTGAAGCTGTCTGAGCTCGAAGCCTCAAAACTAGACACGAGCCATCCAGTCATATCATCTAAACCAGAACCATAAAAAGATGGAACATTTTGTTGGGTTCAAACTTCCAAGATTGAGTTTTTACCTATCCATTCAAAGATTTATTAAGCTAGTAACAACATAAGCTATGAGATAAAGAATCAAAAGTGACCTAGCCATGGACAAGGAGAGACTGGATCATAAATACTCAGATGATGAAATGCATTTTCGCTTGAAGTTATGAAGAGATTGTTGGATACTTTCCCCTTTTCTACACTGGGTTAAGTAAACGAGTGTGAATAAGCGGGAAAATCCATATCCCTTGGCTCGGAACTCCCGAACCTGAGTTTAAGACAGGATCCTACGCGCAAGAGCTTGGTTCGGGTGATACTAACGGTTGACTGAACCTGACTCCCGAGCCTCGGGCTTTTGGTGCTAAAAAACCCGACTTGCAGCTCAAGCTATTAGTAGTAATGAAATTTGATGGCAGTTGTGTAAATCCTATTATGTCCTTGTTGTTGGATGATTGGATACGTATAAATTAGAATTTCATCCGAGGGTAGGACGGCCATTTTATCTGGCTATTTTTTATGGAATTTAAATTTAACATAATAAATAGATTTGCAGTACTCTAACGGATGGATGTACAGCAGAGCTACTACGCATTCTAGTAATAGAGTAATTTTAAGTACTTCCTCCGTCCCATTTTAATAGGTCTCTTTCTTTTCGGCACGAAAATTAAGAGTTGTGAGTGTAGAATGAGTTAGTGGAATGAATATTTTATTGTTTTGTGTGAAAAAATTGTCATTTTTGGAAAGGGGCCAATTTAATTGGGACGCCAAATTCGGTAAGTTGGTCTATTCTAGCGAGACGGAGGGAGTATAATTCTTCTTCTGTTTTTTTTTTTTTAAAAATTTTCTAGGTATAAAATTAGTTTTAAATGAGGAAGAGGATGTCTTGTTTCATAGGATTCATTTACAGTTTCCACTATGTTTATGAAATGCATTATTCTTTTATAAAACAGTACTGTTCTGTCTGGTATCTAGTGATTTCATAATGTTGAAAATGTCCAAATAATAGTGACACATACCACTCTTTTTTTTTTAAGAGAATAGAGAATACACCCAGATGTTCCTACATTTTCACTAGATAGTGAATATATATCCGACCCTTTATTAACTAATTTTGTAAAAAAAAAAAAAAAGTAAATCCTATCTGAATCAGCCCGTCGAATTAATGAAAGCCTCCAATAGCGATTATCAGAGTCCCACAGTGATAGTTAAGAATGTGGACATCTTTAACAGATATATTAGAGTTATAGACTTTGAAATTGATGTGAGGCTAATGCAAAAAGAGAAATATGGTGAAATACTAGACTTCACAAAATGATGAAGATTAAACTTATACTTATAGAGACCAGGAAGAACGGATCATTAGGGCTGGATATTGGGTAGCCCCATCCTTCACATATACAAGACCTGGTTGCATTGCAAATCTTCCCCCAAATTTCAAGCTCAAATATGTCTCAACCTGAAAGTGCTTCAAGCTTCTTGGCCCTTGCAACAGCCCACCCAAGCTCACACCAAATCCAACCCCATCTTCAGGGTCATCGCACATTGCAACTGCCCACTCTACTTGTCCAGGCTTGGAGGTTTTGGTCTCTATCCAACCTCCTACTTTTGTGCTGTCGTCGATTTCTGAGTTAAGCATCAGAGAAAAGGCAGCATCTGAGTTGTGGCTTTTCGGGCTGTCTTCTTCCACAGACGTCTCTGAAATCCTCTTACGTTTACATATGCTGACGGGGAATGATAATGGTCCGAGGCAGATACTTTGGCCAGGTGCTCTAGACTCTCTATGCACACCCAAAAGAGAGAGCTTAGTGTTTCTAGAGAGTTGACAGACAATTTGTCCAAATGTACTCAAGTTGCATGTAAATTCATTTGTTTTTCTGTGACCAGAAACAAATTGTGCAAAAGAGGCTACTATGTTCGTTTTTCTCACTGTTATGCCAATAGCACTACCATCATTCCGATGCAGAAGTGGAGGTCCAAAATCTGAATAGCTAGTTAGACCCTTTTCCTGCACAAAACGAGGATCCATTATTTATGTGGGCTAGAGGACAATCCATTCAATTTGATTATGAACAATACATACTGCATCACATTTGACACAAGCAGAGGCAGAACAGAAAGCAATTGTTCCTCGGACACAAATGCAAGAGCATGGAAAACAGAATGGTTAGTGGACTCTCTTACCTGATGAGTACTTGTTGCAAGTCCAACATCTCTGCATTGTGCACCCATTGGGATTGCAACTGCAGAGAACCAATCATTAAAATGAGCAATGTATAGAACTTTTGCAAGCGATAGTGGTCCCCCCAGCATATTGGTAGTACTAAATTCGGCTAAAAGCTGATCTTTCTCCCTTACCGCAGTTTCAAATCTGAGTCGTGCATCAATACCAGTTCTAAGACCAGAACTTTGAATTGCATCAAATTTCTGCTCATCAACATCATCCATAATAAAGAATGCCCCTTGTACATCCACATTTCCCCTAACATGAGTGCTAGCATCCTGGAACGGACCTCCCTTGGAAGATTTATAGAAAGTAAGTAGTCTTTCTACCTTATCCTGCCTATCCCTGAGTTTCATGATATCTGAAAATGCTTCTCGTTGTAAACGTTTCAATATTTCAATCTGCAAATCATAGAAATAGTTGAATAGCCCCCTTGTTGTGAAGAAGCAAGTTATCCAAGATAAATAGATAAGGACATAAGGTCAATTGAGAAAACCCATGCCTTGGACATACAACTCAAGAAGAAAGAGGCATAACACTCCTACAGATTTCAGTATTACTCAATTCCAAAGTTTTATCAACCGAGTGCTGCTACATTAACTAGTTAACCAAAACAGTGATGAGAAATGTAAAAGGAAAATAATTGGATTAAAAGTTGACTCTCAGTATAGGCACACTCAGTCAGCTGAGCTCTATCCTGGTAGACCACTGAAGACCGATTCCAATTCTAAGCATACGCCAAAAAATAGTCGGTCCAAGTTCTCCAATGCAAATAACTTGACTTACTATCAACGCTATTCCATAATCACACAATGTTCAACTGCCAGAGTCGTGAGCATAACATAGTTTCCGAATCTTTCATTCAAATATTGGATCAAATAAACTCGCACAATGCTAATAAACACGAAGAACCAACATTAATTCTCGAAGCAAAAATCACCAAATTTAAATGCAAATAATTAACTCATCTTCAATAAATAAAAAAGATGAGGAAATACCGGAGTGCGGCGGCTGGAACTGAGGCAACCCTGAGCGAAGTCGTTAGCCGTTTTGGCGAAGCGTTTGAGCTCGTCGACGACTATGGTTAGAGGCTCCATTCTGATTTTCAATTTTCAAACCCTCGATAAGTATCACCAACATATATATACTTACGTCCGTTCCGGCTACCATCGATAGCGTAAGCGTTGAAGCTTTATGCTATCCAGTGCTCTAGCTAAAAGCACTTTCATGGTGGAGCGATTTTTCAAATCCTACTTGAACAATTGTATCATATCACTACTAAATAAATCTAACAAAACCACAATTTGTTAGCTTTCGCATTTGGAAAATTATTCGCGAACCCAATTAAATTTCGGTCGGGATCGGGTAGGTCGGGTAAATCTGACACGAAGAGCCTAAACCCGAATAACCCGGTAACCCGAGCCTATGGACCCGACACCCAACCTAACTGCACTCTCATCCGACCCGTCGGGTTAATCGGGTGACCCGGTTTTGTAACAAAACATGTTTTTTTTTTTCTGGAAAATTCAACAAGCATAGCTCTTCACAAACAAGAGATCACAATATTCACAAAGAATTCCAACAAGAAAGAATAATCAAAACTCAGGCAGTAACTACAAAATTTCTAATATTTCACTAACTGCTGATACATTACTAAGACACTAACTGAACGAACGTGGACGAGATGAGAGCAGAAAATTAAAACTTTCTTACCTTATCTTTGCAGGAGACGAGAGCAGGCCTGAGCAACAGGCAATGGAGAAATTCGTCGGTGTCGACTGTCGAGGGGAGCAGGGCCGACGGCAGGTCGGCTAAGGCGAGGGCGAGGAGGAACTGGGGAGATGGCCGACGGCGAACTAGAGGGCGAGGTCAGCAGACACTGGACTGTGGGTGGCGAGTGGCGGGTGCACGAGATTCGCGGCTGGCCGGCTCACTGGGTGCAGACGTGCAGTGCAGCCGCCGGCAGGGATGTAAGTCGGGGGGGACTGCGAGATGGCCGACGGGCAGCGACTACGAGACCGAGAGAGGGACGGACGAGAGATTTTAAGTTTTGGATTTGGAAATTAGGAATTTTGTGTTTTAGGGATGTATTTTATTAAATATCAAATTAATATGTAAATGTATATATTATATTATATTTATAATATAATATATTTATATTTATATTTATATTTATTTATACTATATACTAAAGATATAGTATAAAATTAAAAGATGGTTGAAATATCTTAATATATATATAATATTTTGTGATAGTTGAAATTAAATATATATTCCCTCCGTTCCTAATTATTAGTCCCAAATCAAAATGGCACAATAATCAATATTTGTGAGTGTAGTAGAAGTAATATTTTATTGGTGAGTGTAAAAAAGTTTATCATTTTAGAAAATGGGACTAATAAGTGGGATATACCAAAAAGGTAAGTGAGACAAATAAATTGGGACAGTTGGAGTATTTTTTTTTGAAAGAATTTTTAGATATTAATTTTATTTAAAATTTATTTTATATAATGACTTAATTTTGTAAAATTGTAACTTTATATAAAGAGTGGGATTTATTAATACCCACTTTCAGCTATGTATATAACAAAAATACCCAAAATATTATATTGATTCAAGAAATACCCACTGTCTTAATCTGACACATTTCAGAGGTGAAATTTCGTTATTTTCACAAAAAAAACTTGTAGATTTAGACTAGTTGATGGAAATTCAAAGTTATCGGTCAATATTTGAATTTATTGTATTTTTTAATCGAACTTAATTTTATAAAAAATATTGTCGGTCAAGTTTGCTTTATAACGAGAGAGAGAGAGAGAGTCGGTGCCACGTTGGTCGGCGTCGGTGTAATGGCATCGACCTTCGACACCGACCAACGTGGCAATAGATGGAAAAATAGATAAAAAACAAGAAATTTGCCACGTCAGTCGAAATGAGGGCCACGTTGGTCGATGTCGCCGACGCCGACTGACGTGGCGTCGATCCACGTAGGTCAGTGTCGAGGTCGGTGTCAGTTTTATGACACCGACCTCGACACCAACCGGGCCCCTTTTCCAAAAAAAATATAAAACGGGAAAAATCCCATTTTCTTGCCATTCCATTCAGATTCAGCTCTCCACCTTCGACTTCGACCAGGCATAGATCTACCAAAACTTCACAAAGTATTCTCACGTAATGGCCGCCCATAATGAGGTATATAGTTTCAACCATTTTTATTTCATTTTAACCGTGGGTTTTCGTTATTTTTCTCTAATTATTTAGTTTGATTATTTTGCAAAAATTATGGGTAAATTTATGTAAATTTCATGGAGTAGTTTGAATTGTGTTGAACAATGTGTTATTAGATTAGTTTCATTGATTAATTTAGGGTCCGAAACATAATTGATGGTGTAAGCTTGGCAAAATTAGGTCAAAATCAAATTGGGGGAAAACACAAATTGGGGGAAAATCAAATTGAAACCTTATTTTTTTTATTTAAGTTCAATTAGATGCTAATTTGGTTTTAATTAAATTAATTATGTTGTGTATGTTTATTCTTGTATAATTTGGTTGAATTCCATCAAATTAAATTAATTTATTATTGTATAATTTGGCTGAATTGGACCAAATTAAATTAATTAATGTAGATGTATGATTAGTTTGAATTTGGTCAAATTAAACTCATTTATTAATTTTCATGTTATTTTTTATTAAATTAATTATGTTGTGGATGCTTATTTAGGTATATATAGCTTTTATTAATTTAATTTATCGTAAAGTAGTTGTAACGGAAACCATTACACCGTGGTGTGAAACACCTAATTAAGTAATGCGTGTGATATGAGAGTATTATTGTATAACACGGGAGAATTCCGTGAACCACGATGGATAACCATAGTTATATTTAAATTAATGGTAACGGAAACCGTTACACCGTGGTGTAAAACACCAATTTAACTATTGCGTGTGATATGAGAGTATTATTGTATAACACGGTAGAATAACGTGAACTAATTAATCATATGTTGAAATATTTTTAATATCGATAATGTTGAATTAAAATCTTTGGAGTACTTGTTATTAATAATATGTTGAATAATATGTGTAGGTTGAGTGGATTAGACCTGTTTTCCGTGGTTTAACCACGAAGGTGACGTTATCCACGAAGACCACAGTACTGAAGGGGATTGCATCGACCTTAAAGTCATTGGGGGGGGGAATCCTTGGTTAATCAGTTTAGGGAAGGACCCTTTGGTTCTCTTTTAGTTTGGGAAAATAATGGTCCTAGTGCTTCCGCTCCTTTAGTAGAGCTCTTAAGTTACCAAATTAAGAGTGATGATGATGATGATAATACAATGTTATTCTTGGTTGGTGGGAGAGTGATTCGTTTTGGGGTGCCTGAGTTTGCACTGGTTACTGGTTTGGGTTTTGGAGCCTCGTCCTTTGATCCTTGTTCTGATTATCATGATGTTCATTCTAGATCTTCTGTTTTTAGAAATTTCTGTGAAAATAAGCAACTGACAGCAAATGATCTGTTTAAGAAGTTTAAGGAGTGTACTGTACATCGTGAGGATCAATTGCTTTACTTGAGGGTCGCCAACATATTAGCTTGTTGGTGTTTTGTGTTGGGGTACCATGATAGGCGGTTAGTTGAGGGGTGGTTATATGTACTAGTGGAGGATTTGGGTCGCTGGAATGCTTTCCCGTGGGGGGCTTATTCCTACCAGGGTTTACTACATTACATTTCAGCTATGCCTAGGACTAGAGACCGAGATGGCCTGAGCACGATGAGTATTCATGGGCCTATTTGGGCATTAGATGTATTATAGTAATTTAAAAAGCATGGCTTATAAATTATGATATAGATATTGTAGAGTTAACACTAATGTGTCTGTAGGTATGGGCCTACGAGGCCATTCCGGAGTTGGGACGAGCATGTTGCAACCTCGTGAATCCTGAGGCGCTTCCACGGTTTGCTAAGTGGAAGTTTGTGAAAGCAAATGCAGACAAGTGGGGATCGTGGGTTGCTTTCTTTGCCAGAGATGAGGTATTATACAAATTTGTTGTCTTGTCACAATATTTTAATTTTCTAATGATATTTCTTTAAATTGCAGATTAATGCTTACTCGATCTTACCTCCTTCAACTGATGAGGAAAATAAGGGCTATTACCAGTCTGCACTCATGCAACAGCCATTAGGTGTCAAATGGAGGCATCCCGACGTAGCTGTGCCTTCGAAGACGCAGAGTGGTGAGAGAGTGCATAAAGGGGGTAGAGATCATCATGAGAGGGTGAGGGTATAGGAGATGAGGGGCACCGTGAGAGTGGTAGTCCATCTCATGATGCGGCGGGGGAGGCCTCATCTAGTAGAGGTACTAGGAGGAGACGAAGCTGATCTAGCAGCATGGGTAGGTTGATCAAGGATGCTGTGGATGAGATTAAGACTTTTGTATCCGATCTCATTCGTTCATCTAGATGTGCCCACGACACTGATGCTCAGGGTTTGAGAGCGACGGCATTTGGGGGGCACAGGAGTCCCCATCGCAGTCAGGTAATGTATTTTATATAGTTTGGTGAGGTATTTATTCTTACATGGTTAATGTTATGTTGATTGTTGAGCAGGAGTCTCGCTCGTCTGCTAGGCATAGTCATTCTCGACAGTCCGGTGCGAGACCCAGCCAGTCTCCATATATAGAGCATCTGGCGGAGAATGAGAACCCGGTGGAGACTGAGTCGCGGCGCGATGATCAGGTGACATACTTTACTAAACTTTAATGATAAATATTAATTAATGTTTAACATGCGTATCCTATTTGGGTACTTGTAGTTGGCACTTCATACTGGCACTAGCAGTAGGCGTAGTGGTTCACGTCATTCTGGATCTAGGCGTAGTGCTTCACAGCGTCATGATGATCAGGTACATACTTATATGAAGCTATTATGAAATATTACATTACAATTTTTGTTCAAATTTCCATATAGTTGTTGGACCAGCCTGAGAGTTCTAGAAGGCCATCTCGTGCACGACAGAGCGTAGAAAGACAAGAACATCCGCAGCATCCGCAGCCCAATCAAGAAGAACTGGTTTATTTGAATTTAAATAAAATAATTTTGTATATCGCAATTATTTGAATTTATAATTAATTAAATATATTTTCATTTCTAATTTGTAGATGCTTCTTAGTAATATACCAGCCCACTGGTCTTATCAGTTAGAGCAGAACTATTTCGAATGGGTGAGAGAGGGTACCGTCTCACGGGTGTTTATGCACTATCCGATTATAATGAACAAGCAATACTTTGAGAAGGTTCAGGATGCGAGCATCGATTTATTCGCTGATACGGTGGAGCATGTTTGTTTGTGTTTGCAACACAAGTTCAATGATGTGAATATAATCGCATGCCGGTTCATGCGACCATCATTCTATGTAAGTATCACAATTCTTATTATATATTGTTTCCAAAAAAAATATTGATTATCTTTTGTTGGCAGATTCACATGAGGACTGCGTTTCGGCCGTCAGCATTGGAGAGAGGAGGTCGATTTGAGCCAGAGGTTCTGCTTGAATACATGACTGGGACTGATCATGCTCTATCTCGTCCATTGAAGACTGCACATACTGTAATTAATACTCCCTCCGTCCCACTCTATTAGTCCCATTTGCCTTTTTGGTCCGTCCCACTCTATTAGTCCCATTTCCTAAAATAGCAAACTTTTTCACACTCATCAATAAAATATTAATTTCACTCCACTCACAAACATTTACTTGCATTGGTTTGTGTGTCCCTTCCTATGGGACTAATAGGAAGGGACGGAGGTAGTATATTTATTTGTAAACTTTAAATAGTTTTGAAATAAGCTATTACCTTATTATTTATCTCATGTCATGCAGCTTATAGTGCCATGTAATCTCCTTAAGCGTTGGTACACTGTGAAATTAGAGGTGGCTACATGGACATGCATTGTGTATGATCCATACATGGCATACACTACTGCCCAACAGAGAGCTGCCAGACAGGCTGAGATCAAGAAGATGACAGATCACATGAGGCATTTCTTCCAGATTGGAGGATATTGGGATGATAATGCATTTTCATATCAGATTCCTCCGACCAGAGAGATTACGGTCCGATGGGCGAGGCTTTTTCATGGCAGAATGCAAAATCATGATGTTGTATATGCGTGCGCAGTTATGAAGATGTTAGTTTTCCAAAGGCCCAGTGTTGAATGGATGGAAGATCCGACTAAGACATCATTTTATCGTCAGTATTTAGCTGAGCTAATATTTGGTGACACTATCCCTGATGAAGTATAATTCTATTTGTTTATTTGTTGTATTTTGGTGACACTAACCATGTTTTATTATATTGAATGTTATATTACTTTACTAATCAGATTTTATATATAACTGCACATTTTGAATAATTAAAATACTGATCTGATTTAGAGCAAAGTACAAACATTCTGCAAACTAAATGGATACAAATTATAATACAAATTATACTCACCAAATATATATTCAGCATCAAAAATCTGTTGAATGTTGCTTCTCAAATAATTCACGGATATATTGGTGGATGGAACGTAAATCAATCGTTCTTGTCCACCAATATAGTTGCACGAATCATCCAATTGACCATTGTAATGAACAAAAATTGAACACCAATTCTCCATCTTCACGAATATATAAACCGAAAGAATGGAAAATGAGTAGAAAGAATACCTTAAAAATGGAGAAAAAAATATAGAATTTTTCTTCGAATTTGAGTGTAAGAGTGAAGAGCACCGATTTATAATTCGATCTCAATTATGAGTACACCTACAGACCTCTGTATTTTGAAGCAGAACCGCTCCTTTCAACCACTCATATTTTTGTACATTCACGTGCATGCACAAATTGTAATAATTTTGAAATTTTAAAAAAAAAATAAATAAGGTCGGTGTCGAAGTCGGTGCCATTACAATGGCACCGACCTCGGCACCGACCAAAGATAATTAAAAAAAAATCTACCGACAGTCGGTGTCGAGTTCGACGCCAAACACGACACCGACTCACGTGGCATCGACCACATTTAAAATTTTTAAATATTGAGTCGGTGTCGAGGTCGTTGTCAAGCACACGACACCGACCTCGCCACCGACTTTAGGAATTTTTTTTTATTTTTAATATCCGGTCTTATTCTTTTGGTCAAATGCATATTTTCTAAATTTAATATTAACTTTATCCAATTAAAAAATAGAATAATAGACGCCTGATTTGATATTTGCTAATGATTTGATCATCATTAACTAATTATCTTCTCGATTTCATGCAAAAACGAACTCTGTTTGTGGCAGTGGGTATTTCTTAAAGCAATATAATGTTTTGGGTATATTTGTAATGCATTTAGTAGGAATGGTTATTTAAAATATTTTCCTCTTATATAAATGTAATAATATAGCAAATCAATTTTAGAGATCTTAAATTGCAAAAGTTATTTGAAAGGAACAACAAAATAAATATGTTTGCAAATGCAATATAAATATTAAAAGTTTTATTTTATTATTTTAATTTTTAAATAAAGTGAATAATATTATTACCATAATATTTTGCATTACACGAGTATAAATCTAGTAATATATATAGAGGAAAAAGAGTTGTAATCATATGTTAACCACTTCTTAGATGTTACATGTTACCTTATTGTCGGTGCATTATCTAGACAAACTAATTACATTTTCTAGGTCATATGTGGTACATTACGAAGATAATGTACAAACTGATAGATAATGTAATGCAATAATAATGTAATACATTATCTTTGTAATGTACTGCATATGACCTAGATAATGTAATTAGTTTGTCTAGATAATACACCGACAATGAGGTAACAAGTAATATCTGGGAAGTGGTTAACATATGAATGCATCCCTATACATATATATATATAGGGATGCATTAATATGTTAACCATATATATAGGGATGCATTAATATGTTAACCACTTCCCAGATGTTACCTGTTACCTCGCTGACGGTGCATTATCTAGACAAGCTTACTACATTATCTAGGTAAAATTAGGTACATTGCGAAGATAATGTACTACATTACAAACTGCAATAGATAATGTACTGTAGTACATTATCTTCGCAATGTACCTGATTTTGCCTAGATAATGTAGTAAGCTTGTCTAGATAATGCACCGCCAGCGAGGTAACATGTAACATCTGGGAAGTGGTTAACATATGATCACAACTCTATATATATATATATATATATTTCGATTGAGTTAGGTGGGACCCGAATCCGATCACCTCCACCCACCACCCGACCCGAATAATTTTCGGGTGAAGATTTTCAACCCGTCACCCAACCCTAGGACCGATTTTCGGGTTAGGGTCGGGTGGTGCACACCCCTAGTGATTATAAATTTATCGTCCACATTTGAATCGGATTTTTTTATCACAAACATTATTTTTACTAGTAATGATATTCTTGGTTTATATAATGATTTTATTCTTTATCATCATTCTGTCATCAAATTTAGATTTGACCTGGACTTCAACATGTGTTGGGTTTTTGACATATCAATTTAAATTAAAGTTAGTGGATTGATTCGATTAAATTAATTTAAAATGCAGGTTATGATAGACATGCTTTAATTCTTGGACAATTTATTAATATTTTTTTATCATAAATATATTACTAAAATTTACTTCTAATATATAATATCATATTTTTTAATTATGTTTCAAGTTATATAATTATGTTTAGTTAATAAATAGTCAAATTCCTAAAAATTATTTAATCATGAAATTAAAATATTAATAAAATAAAAATAAATTATATATTTTTAACATTTAAATTAATGAATATATGAAGTTTAATATATGTTTTGAATTTTCTTTATAATAGAGAATAAATATTCCATGCATTTTTTTATTATTTAGAATATTAAACGATAAAATAAAATATTTCCTAACAAGGAGAATTGTCGATCCAGGACCCAAAAGATAGTTAAATTGTCAATTCAGGACCCAAAAGATGATTTGTCAATCCAGGACCCGAAATATCAAACAATTCTCAATCCAGGACCTGATATTGAGGTCCTGGATTGAGAATTGTATGATCTTTTGGGTCCTGAATTGATAATTTTTGTGATCTTTCAGGTCTTGAATTGACAATTAATCTTTCGGGTCCTGAATTGACAATTAAATTATCTTTCGGGTCCTGAATCGATAAAACTCCTATTAACAAATTAAAAAGAATTCGTTTACTCGACGGACTGACATCCGAAACCAAAGATTTAGGAGTGATATTTTTTATCTCGAAAATTTTCATCTCGAAATGCCCGTAATTCAATAAAGTTGATCCATAATTCGACAAGTTGGCCCAACCGACATCGCTACTAATGTATTTCACACATGATCAAAGTGGTGGTGGAGTATACTTTATGTATGTTTCAAGTTATATAATTATGTTTTGTTAATAAATAATTAGAGTTTCAAGTTATATAATTATGTTTTGTTAATAAATAATTAGATTCTTAAAAATTATTTAATCATGAAATTAAAATATTGATAAAATATAAATAAATTATATATTTTAATGTTTAAATTGATGAATATATGAAGTTTGATACTCTCTATGTCCCATGAAATTAATCTCATTTTCCATTTTTGTTTGTCCCATATAATAGTCTCATTACCAAAAATGAAAAAATAATTCACTCACACTAATAAATTATTAATTTCTCTTATATTTATCACTTTGGTTATTGTGACGAAATTAAATGAGACTAATTGGTTGGAACAGAGGGAGTATAAGTTTTGAATTTTATTTATGGTAGAGAATAAATATTGCATGCAATTTTTATCATTTAGAAGATTGAAATAGAGAATATAATATTTAATGAAATAATTAATTTTATAAAATATTAAAAAAAAAGGTAATTCTGTGAGCCGACGAACTAAACCCAGAGGTTTAGGATTGATAATGTTTTTTCCCAAAGAAATCACTTTGGTTTAGGATTGATAATTTTTTATCCCAAAGAAATCTCATCA
Organism: Plectranthus barbatus; assembly: GCA_026898455.1. Lineage (NCBI taxonomy): Eukaryota > Viridiplantae > Streptophyta > Magnoliopsida > Lamiales > Lamiaceae > Plectranthus > Plectranthus barbatus. The sequence goes on along the minus strand of JAPKLW010000909.1, from coordinate 244,085 downwards.
TTAATAACCCGTAATTCGATAGAGCTGATCCAACATTCGATAGGTTGGCCAGACTAAAATCCCTACAAATGTATTTCAACACAGGATCAAAGTGGTGGTGGAGTCCATTTTGAAAATACTGATCACATTGTAAAGAAGACTATTTGACAGTTACATTCAGCAGAGATTGTGGCTAACTGACATAGTATTATCAATGGAGAGAGCAAAGGCCTTTGGATGCACCTTATCTTACACCTACAATACATCAACATCACAGCAACCCCCCCAACTCCATAATCTACACACCTCCAGCTGAATTATTAGTAGCACTGATTAAAGCAGAAGAAGAACCCTCTTGCCTTGTTCCCCATTGGTGTTTTCGGCGTGTCGCAGTTGTCCCCCCTCTTCGCCATCAACGAGCTGGTGCCTGGAGACTCTGGTGGAAACACAGCATTCTTGGAGGTGAAAATCTGGGGTGGAATAGCTGGTTCAGGAGGTGAGATGGTGGACAGATAATGCAGGAGCATGTGTATTATCTGAGTGAAGTTGGGGCGAGCATCGGGGTCCTCCTTCCAACACGAAGTGACAATTAAGGCCAAATCCTGCGGAAGCTCTTCGGCACTTGGCCTTGTATTCTGGGAATCAAACACACAAATATGAAAACCAACCATTTCATGATCAAATGTAGCTTAAACCAGAGAGAGAGGAGTTACCTTGAAAGCAGCAGCATAGGCGGCCTGCAGATTTGACATGCCTTCAAATGGTAACTTGTTGTGTATGAGCTCCCACAACACAATGGCGAAACTATAAGCATCTACCTTGTGGTTGTAGTGCTTCTTTTCGCCCTGTCTAAGCGTGACTGTGCTATAAAGCTGCGACACCAACATCAGGAAAGAAGAAACGAAAAGTACTTTTAACACACCTGTCAGACCGCGAAGAAGAAATGAGCATTAGAAACAAGGATAGATTACCTCTGGAGCCATCCAGCGATAAGTCCCAGTCTCAGCAGTCATCATCTCTGTCAGTGACTCTTCTCGGGCCAAACCAAAATCCGCAAGTTTGATAGTTTGTTGGTCTGCTGTCAAGAGCAAGTTCTCTGTAGGAAAAACAAAACCAAGGCAAATCAGTCAACCAAATAACACTCTTTACAAAATCCAGTGTGTTATCTTAATATAGGAAGGCGAGTCATCAGATTTCGTGTGGAGTTTAGATATGTAAGCACTGGATTTGTAAAGTTTTGATTAAACAGATAACTGGTCTATGATATTTATCAAGAATCTACACTTTCAATAGAAAATGAATATAGAGTTTGATCAACCGCCCTCCCCAACCAGCAATGAACTTAAACTGTAAGGAAGTATTGGATTCATAAGATCTTGGTTAAAATGGGATCAACGGTCCCTGATCATTATCTACAGTTTCAATAGAACAGTGTAGACTTAAGATAAACCTCATGTCATAGTAAAGGATGCTTTTGGTTTGGAAAATCAGAAATGGATACCCCAAAATTAACTGTAACATGTATTTCAAAATTAAAGTCGTATCATATGAAGTACAAAACATCATTTAGGCAGACTTAAGTTTACTCTTAACACTTGCAATATATGAGACTAATGATCTTTTTAATCTAACAAAACACAACATGAAAGAATTATGCCACTGAAAAGGCCAGAAGCTTCCCTATACAGGAATCTGCAAAAACTATTCTTACCAGGCTTCAGGTCACGATGTATCATTCCGTGTGAATGCAAACATTCCATTGCACGAGCTATGTCAAGAGAAAATCCAATAGCTACCCGCATATCCAGACACCTTGGCCGCAGGTTTAGCATGTACTTCCTCAATGTCCCACCAAGTAGAAGCTCGGTTACTATAACCATGACAGGTTCCTTACAAGCTCCAATAAACTGAGGAGAAAAGGACGAGTAATTGCCAACAATCCGTTATCATCATCAGAAGAATTTCGTAATTACAGAGAGACATCCATGAGAGGGTGCAAAAGACAACCTTAACTAAGTTTTTATGTTGCACTCTTGATAGCATTGCAACTTCTCTATCGAATCTTGCATCCCTTTTTGAAATCTCTTCTGGTGTCTCTCCTCTATGCACAATTTTGATAGCAACATTTTGGTTTTTGTATCTGAAAGATAGATAGTCAGTAGTCAACACATTAGGTGAGATAAGCGTCTCACAATCGGCATTAACGCAACAACAATGTCTTGGTGAAAGACAATAGAAACAAAAATAAACATTAAATCAAAGCTTGATGTTACATATTATCTAATATTATAGTCATTAGTTCCTATCAAATTGAACATTAAATCGAGGAAAAAGCCAAAAACATCCTATCTAAGAAAATGAACAACAAAACAGTTAACAAAGTGAATTGATTCACACTGTTGCTCCTAGAGGGTAGAGATCATGAATCAGACAGAAAAACAAAAAAGTCAACTTACTTTCCCTCGTATACTTTAGCATGGGCGCCTTCTCCAATCTTCGGACCAACAAGAAGAAGCTTCGGATCGACCAACCATTTGGGGTCCAAACTAAACTCTGCTCCTCCATAATACCCGTTCGCAGATCCCATCTCACTCTCTCTCTCTCTCTCTAAATGAGCACAGGCATTTATTCAAACATCACCAAGATCAAAACTTTACGACTTCCTCAAATATCATAACAATAACCCACATAAAAAACACCCTTTTTAAGAAATTCTCAAAGTCGGCAGAATGACAACTCTCTCTCTCTCTCTCTCAATAGTCAGCCGACAGCAGAGGAGTCACTATGATTAGGGGATAGCACCCCGACAGCTCCATATTCTTGCTGAACAGAGTAAATCAATTGTTATTAGAAAAAGAAGAACCGCCACTCATAACATAAACAAACAAAAAATCTTCAAAACAAATCAAGTACACAAATTGAAAGATTCCGAAGCAAGAATTTTTCGAGATTAAGAGCGAGGAAAGTTAATAAGGATTTCTCACCGCGTCTACCCTTTGTATATGTTCAATTTATCTCTTCCGATCTGCAAAGATAAAGCCGCGGAAGGAAGGAATTGAGTCTGTGTCCGACAACTCTATCTCGATTATTTTTAATAAATTAATATTAGTTTTGTCTTCTTTAATTATAAAACACGAACAATATAACCGATGAGGGAGACAGTGGAGGATATAACTGGAACTGTACAAGATGCCCCCGTTGAAAAACTATAATATTTTTTTTGTTGCTTTTAATTTTATATATATTATAATGTTTACTTAAGAGTTAAAAAATAAAAATTATTTAAGTTGCACATGGAAATTGATAGTCATATTGGGGACAAACCCCACTCACCCACCACCAATTTCTGTTCCAAGATTCACTCAACATTATTTAATGTTGTTTTTTAATTAAATATGATCAGTGGCTTCAGCCCCTCTAACTCGAAAATCTTTCGATTTTAGTAGTGTATTGATTTAATATTTTTATATTTTCATGATGTGAAGAAGAAAAATGAACTAAAACACAATAAAAAGGTATAAGGGGGGCTGAAAATGTTGATAAACATAAATTTTTATTAGGTTTTACTCAATTTTATATTTTTTTAAAAAAAAATATATAATGAAATCCCCCAATAATAAATTCATAAATCCGCCACTAAATATGATTATATAACATTTAAAGTTTTTAATTGATTTAAGATTTTCCTTGTATTGTTTTCATTACAATCTCTTTTATAGAGTTATTTACAGATCTAATGAAGTTTTTTTTAATGAATTTAGGTGTAAAATCTTAACCGAGAAGAATATCATTTCCTATCCTCAAACCCATAATCAAGATTTTTGTAGCTATGCAATGGTTCTTTGATAACCATAAATTTGATGTGGAACTTTAAAAGTATGAGTAAAATCTCTCCATTAAATCACTTTTCTTTTCTTTTTTCTATAGAAAGTCTACAATAATTAATTAAACAAAAACAAACAATAAAGTACGTTGAAGTGACAAATAATAAAGTTAAGTTTAGCTGTTTTAAAGCTCATCATTACATAATGATATATTTATCTGAAAAAAAAATTCTTAATTTGGGAAAACCTTGATTAGCGTGTTGTTATGATAACTAAATGTGGTTTAATAATTCACACGTGCGTGGATTTAGCAAAAATACATTGAATGTAATAAATCCAGTAATGTGCACTGTGTCGGGGTACGGTACCGGCTTATAAAAATACAATTTATACAACAAAAAAAAAAATTTATTGACAAAAAATCTGCTTATTTTTTAATAAAGAATTAATATAACATTATAACTTAATATCCGCCGCACAAATAATCAAAATTTATGATCAATAAATCATGAATTCAAAGTATAATAAAATACAATTTAAATTAGGAAAAATTATAAAAAATACCTTAATTTATTGTTAACTATAAAAAATATTATAATATTTTATTTTCTTTGAATTATACCCTAATATTTCATTTTATCTACTAAAAAGGCTATGAAAAATACCTTAAAGTTTCTCGTATCATTGAATTTTATCATAATATTTGATTCTATCAATTAAAAATACCCTACGTTGCTACTAGTGTTAAAATTCTGGTAAATCATACGTTAATTTTAATACAATATATGCTAGGAAAAAGAAAATATCATGCATTATTTAATGCATGATTCATAAAAATTTAAACACAGTTAACAATTGAAGGTATTTTTAATTGAAAAATAAAATATTAGGGTATAATTCAATTATAAGAGAAACATTGGGTTATTTTTTAGACTAATACTTTAAGATATTTTTCATAGTCTTCCCTTTAAATTAATACAATTTATTGTAATTAAAAAAAAAACTATGTAACCGTCTCTTTCTTCCTACCTCCTCCAAGCAGAATTGCTTGATCAAATCTTTTTCCCAACTGAAAACAATTGCTTCATTTTTTTTCCAATTTCAAAAATTTTCATATACAGTTCAATTGTATTTGAATTTAGATAAATGTAAGGAAAGTTTTCCACTGAAAGAAAATGCCATGAAATGTAAGTGATAAAATCAATCCCCTGACATATAATCGAACTGCCTCCCTGATCAACAGCATTTATCATATGCCGGAACTAAACTAGAGCTACTTACCGGCGCTTGTACAAACAAGGCTTTAGCTCAGGCCACTCGATGTCCCTCGATTTTCGCTTATCCTACAGAGATGAAACCAAATCTCATCTTCATATGTATGGCACGGCACGATCACACTGATACTGAAAACATTTTAGAACAGAGCAAACCTTTTTCTGAAAGTGGAACACTATGAACATTTTGTTTGAGAAGTCCTGCACAGGAACAGATAGCTCTGAGGAACAATTATGAATGCCATTCTGTTGAGAAAATGCAAAGCAGAAATTGTGAAACCTTGGATGTTGAAGTGAATCCTAGCTCACATATGGCCTTGACAAACTTATTAGGGTCTGCTCCTCCAGTATTGGGATCGAATCTGCTTTTTACTTCAGCTATTAAAAGCCACCCACTGCAATAGGACAATTGGCTTTGCATTATCAGCTTATGTATGCAAAACATTTTCGAGCTTTAGAAGAAGGAAGATGATATCAAATGCATACTGAGGCTTTAGGACCCGGTTTGCTTCCTGAAGATAGTTAGGGAAGTTCGTCCCCATGAGTGAGAGACAAAACACAGCAACATCCACGGAGGAAGAGTCAAGTGGTGTCTGCATGTCAAAGTAGATGGGTTTCAGCAGCAGCAGCAAAGCATATATACTAGATATCAGTTAAATAATCCACATTTCAGAAAACGCTTAATTTATACTTTTTTTTTTTTGTTTCTGAACAAGCATGTTTGGTTGCTGCGCAAATTCATGGATGGCAAAAGCAAACCTATTTAGATTATATTTTTTAGTTATTTCCCTTCTACTTACATTCACAAGGGCAGAAAGAAATGAGAAGGTTTGGCACATACGTGGGACATATCACATGCAATCACTGAAGGATCATTTGAAACGAGATCAAAGGAGTAAACTTTGTTCTTCACACTCCTAGAGAGTCGTGCATCCCCTGAATAAAAAAAGACAAACATAAACTTTTTACATCAATGAGCAAAACATAAGAGCATGTATACAAGTAGTGCTTGAAGATTCGTACCACAGCCAAAATCTGCAATAACGAAAGAAGGGCTGTGATTCTTTATCCATTTTATAATGATATCATTCGGTTGTTCAGGCCAAAGTGACATTTGCGCTTGGTATCCAGAATGATACTGGAAAAAGAAGTTCATATTAGACTACAGCCTACAAATGATGATCTGCAATGCAAAATGAGTTTGTTCTACTAATCTACTCATTGGGAATATGGAAGCTATATAACATTAGCTACAGCCTACAGGTAACCGATTATGAAGAAAATAAAATAAAATGAGTCAAATCTGAGACATCATCCCGCAGAGGACAGTGGATGGAAAGGAGTGATGGACTCTCTCTCTCTCTCTCTCTCTCATATGAATAAAAAAGGAAATTGAAAGTGCCTTGCCAGGTGGGCAATTTTTATGCTTTCAGTCCCCAGTTAAGACTTGTTTGATAGCACTAGAAAATGTTCAATGCATAACTTAATGTAACCCAAGCTGCAAGATCACAACAGATTGTATTCATTAAATCCAATGAGAAAGGTATCTTATTCCATTAGAATTAGTCACCTCTTGCACTGGATTAGCCATAAACTATAGAAATTTATCGACACTATTAAAATCTTGAACGTGAATTCTACAGCAATAGCAGTTAAACTGCTAGAAAAAGGCCCAAAATCCAAGCAGTTGAGGTTTGGAATGGGGAAATATAAGTATTCTTGCAGAACTTGTAGACCTCATTAACAAAGCTCAAGCTTACTACATAAACCAGATTTTCTCTCAGTAGCATATAAAATCAAATTAAATCAAAACAGGATCATGAAATAATCAATCACAACTCACCACATTAAACAATGACGGATCCTCTTTAAAATATTTCAAGGCCTCATCTCCACTGTAAAATTAAATTAAGCTGCTTTAGGAACCAATTCCACTCTACGATACATTAATCGTAAAATAAAAAAAAAAATTAAAAAAATCAAATAATACCTGCAAGTGTAAAGCTTCTCATTAATCATGCGGAAATAACCGCCCGATAACTTTGCTTTCATCTGCCCATCCAGAAAAAAGAAATCGCATAAACACAAAAACCCAAAACTCATGGAATTCAGAAAAATCCCTTGAAAACGTACTTTATCAAGGAAAGACGAGTTCGATTTTGAGCTGCTTTTAGTCGGAGTAGCAGAACTAGAAGCTGCAACGACAGGAGAAGATAAATTAATTTTCGCATCAGAGATAGTTTTTTCTTTGCGGCGCTGCCCCCGCTTCCTCTTCCTGCTTCGCCGCTGCTCCACCTCCGTCATTTTCCCTACGAGTTCAGAGAGAAACAAAGCGCAAATAATGAGAGGAGGGCATGCTGGACTGTTGGCCCAACAATATATCGGGCCTCAGTATTTTTCAGCAACCTATTATGTCTGGCCCGTTCATTTCTTGAAAATATAATTTACAATTTCCCCTTTTAATATATGGATTAACGTTTTTTAAAAAATAATTCAATCTATTTTCATTAGCTAAAAATATCTTAATTTTTACTTCCGTTTATAAATTATACTAAAACAGTTAGTTTTTTATGGTTCGACTATTAAATGATATTTCGCATCCCACGTGTAAAATCAAAACATAATAATAACATAATTTATTTATATTTTTGAAAAAAATATTCCAATGTATTATTATTAGTTTTTTATGATGCAATCGTTAAATGCCACACGGCATCCCACGTGACAAATCAGAACATAATAATATCATGATCTATTGATATTTACTGGAAAATACTCCAATACATTATTATTATTTAAAAGTACTTTAATCTTTAATCTTGTTTATGAATTATACCAAAACGAGAAATATTATTGACTCACGAAAAGATGGCAACCAAAATAACTATCTACGTCTTGCTAAATTTAATGTAACAAATAATCAATATTTATTATATATTCTAATGCATTTCTTTTATGGAATCATTTAAAACCCATCAAATCACAAAATTGTCACCGTATAAACTCTAGTTATAGATAAGATAACTAGAGCATCAACTATGGATGATTTTTATGTGGGTAGAAGATAATCTATATTTATTTATAAATATACTAAATGAGAATAGTTCATTCTTATTACAATTTTGCCATTTTCCTATCAAAAGACCTCACATCAACATAAATTTATA
>JAPKLW010000909.1:223014-235441 GCA_026898455.1 Plectranthus barbatus | reverse complement strand
CAATTATAACGTAGATATACAATAAATAATAATTAAAATATAATAAAATCATTTTTGTCACTTTTTCTTAAAATATCATATCTCACTATTTTTTTAATATAATAAAAATATAATATATTTTTATGAAATAATATTTAAATTAAATCTCATAAATTGTGTATTAGATATATTTCTATTTATTTTTATCAAATTTTTATATATAGTTTGACGTGTAATATAAAAATTAATTTATATAATAATATATTAAATGTACTAGTGATGAATAAAAATTAAATATATTTAGAAAGAATCGCTTAAAATGTTAGGATATATAAATTTGTTAATTATATTTTAGTAGCATAAAATAAGACATTATATATTTAATTCGCACATAATGCGGGTGAATCATCACATCACATCAATTTTATTTTACTTTATATATTTTTTATTATAACATATACATATAGTCAATAAACAACAATAACAATTTATACAAAATATTATGAATCATTTTTCTTCCTATTTTAAAACAATACAATTATAGTGCTAAAAAAAATAATATAAATATGATTTTTGATAGTTTAATTTTGTAAAACAGACTCTTATTTTTATAAACTTTGTTTTTTTTATCTATTTACTTTGGGTTTTATCAAATTTATATATATAGTTGGATGTATAATATAAAAAAAATTATATTATTACTATATTAAATATACAAATATACTTAAATATGTAGTTCGTGCAACGCACGGTTATAAATCTAGTGTGGAAGGAAGAGTGAGATGATGGGTAGCAACTTTTTGGTGGGCCGCACGACACATCCGAGCTGACACACCGATGAGTCGATGACACACACATGCATATCTCATCCACAAATGAGTTCTTGTAGTCGGATGGATGTTAACTATCACACTTCATCTCATTTATGGTACGTTTTATGATTCATTAGCATATGTGTAATGAATTATTTATTTTAGTGGATGAATCATCATGCCATCTATATCTACTAATATATTAAAATAAAATAGTTCTACATAATTACATGTTTGCCACTTTCCCTCCAAAAAAAATACTACATCAATAATACTTTTTACTTTTTTATTTATTTATTTTATAATAATATACATATATAAGAAGCAATAAAAAAAAAACTAACAAACTTATATTTGTCATTTTTTCAAATATATTACAACTTTCTAATTTATGATATTTACTATTTTTTAAATAACACAAGTATAATTTTGTTTATGGGATAATTTATTAAATAAAGTTCTTATTTTTGTAAGCTTTCTGTTTGATGTATTTATTAATTTTTATTAAATTAAATATATGGTTGAATGTATAATATATGAAATAATTCCATAATTATAATATGTTAATATATAAGATTGATGAATAAAAATTTAAGATTTATTTATAAAAAATTAAGTAAATATATAATTTTGTTAAATTTATTTTAATATTAAAAATAACATATCGTGTATTTGATTCGTGCATCGTACAGGTGTAAATCTAGTACTATATTAAAAGAAAATAATGGTAGAAAAATTGTTCCCACCAAAAAAATTTTATTCTATTTTTATTTTTTTTTTATTTATTCTATTACAACATGCATATACAATAAAAAATAAGAAAAATATAACAAAATTATATTTGTCATTTTTTCACTAAATCTCTCACTAATTTATTATATTTACTATTTTTTTTTAAAATACGAATATTATATTTTGATGGGATATTACTAAAATCAAATCTCATAGACTTTATATTTGATATACTTCTTTTTATTTTTTATTAAGTTTTTATTATAATATTTTTAATGTAATTTTATTGAATAAAAATTATATATATTTAGAAAAAAAAATCGCTAAAAATTTTAAGATATATAACTTTGTTAATTATATCTTAATATTTTAAAGTAAGAAATCATATATTTAACTCGCACATAACGCGGGTGTAAAATATCACATCATGTCAATTTGTTTTAATTGTTATATTTTTAAATTATAGCATATACATATATTTCAATAAACAATAATAACAATTTCAATAAACAATTATAAAAATTTCAACAAAATCATGTGTCATTTTTCGTTAAATATTATATTTACACTATTTTATTTTAAAACAATGCAAGTATAATACTAAAAAATAATACAAATATAATTTTTAAATGTTAATTTTGTAAACAAACTATATAGTTGGATGTAAAATATAAAAAGCTATATTAAATATACAAATATACTTAAATATGTAATATTATAATTATATTACGATATAATTAAATATGTAATTCGTGCAACGCACTTAGTTTTAAAATGTGTGCATCGATGCGAGCATCGGGAGTGGTGCGCGCATCATATATGGAATTTTGCATCGGGATGTGTGATGCAATCAGGTGCCAGGATGCGGTGCCGATGCGGCCGTTGCGAGCTGATGCATGATGCGATGGATGCGAGCGCATCATGGTCGAACGGCAAGAAACGGAGGAAGCAATTTTTTTTTAAACTCATAATGTATTTTAAATGAATATATGATTTTTGAAAGTATTTTATGTTATTTAATATTTCGTCCAATACATATATTTATATATGTATATGTATATAATATTATGTAATACTGCACAAATTATGTTCATGATATGATATTTGGATAAATATAAGAAATAAAAATGTTAATATTTCTTTCAAAGAATGACCAATTTATATAAACATTTGAATTTTATAATAATAACATATCCTTTTTAAAAAAATCCATGTATATAATTTTTTACAGCTGCATACAAAGAAGAGAAACAGATTGGCACAGAGTCGTCTCAATGATATGGTGTTTGTGAAAGCCAATCGACAATTAGTGCGGCGTTTAGAGCAAAAGATTGATCCTATTATGTTGAATGAAATTGATGAGAGTAACGAGTGGCTGATGGGGAGAATGGAGGAAGAGGGAGTTAATGATAATGACTATGTTTTTGATGATGGCAGCAATCTAACGTGGGGTGCAGTATCTAGAGCTGTGGGAGCAGAAGAGCCCTCTTACATGACTAGGCTATCTACCAGGACTAGGAATGATGGACCAGCTGCACCAAGAAATGACAAAACAAAAGGAAAAGCAACCAGTTCTGGTTCTAAACAAGCTCTGATGGATGCTCTTGATGAGGAAGAGGAAGAGGACGATATTGGAATGTCTTCTAGTGGTGAAGAGGGCAATGATGCTGATGTCTGATGATCAAATGGATGATGATGAATTTTAAACTTCTCTATATTAATTATGTTAAATATTAATTTGCAATCAGAAACTTGTGAACTCTTGGTTTGTTGAACTTGATTTTTGATTATCATAAATGTTAGAAACTTAGAAAGTGAATGATGTTGACATGAGTTTTTGAATGTATTGAGTTTGTTATCATTTTGTGGATTATTTGTTTATTGACTTTATATATGATTTTTACTTCATATATCTACTCTTGAAATTGTAAATTTTAATAATAAATATAAAGTAAATATTATTTATACAGGTTTTTATTAAAGGTCGCATTTTATCCTTGATGCGTTCGCAATCGCATCCCGCATCATCGCATCGGGTTTTGTGCTCTCATCGCAACACCTCGCATCTCGCATTTTAAAACTAAGGCAACGCACGGGTATAAATATAGTGTGGAAGGAAAAGAGAGATGATTGATAGCAACTTTTTGGTGGGCCCCAAGTTGATGCACCGATGACACACACACGCATATCTCATCCACAAATAAATACTTGTAGTCGGATGGATGTTAACCATCACACTCCATATCATTTATGGTACGTTTTATGATTCATTAGCATAGGTGTAATGAATTATTTATTTTAGTGGCTGAATCACCCTGCCATTAATATAAAAAATGAGAATAGTTCATTCTTATTATAATTTTTTCATTTTCCCACCAAAAAACAATACATCAAATAAATGTTTTTATTGTTTTATTTTATTTTATATTTCTTCTATTATAATATTATATATATATATATATATTTATATATGTAATAAAAAGAGTCAAAAAATTTGTTTCCCCAATTTTTTTCATATTTTATATTTTTATTTTTATTATATTTATTTTATTATAACGTAGATACACAATAAATAATAATTAAAATAAAAAATTATTTGTCACTTTAAAAAAAAATATCATATCTCACTGTTTATTATATTTATTATTTTTAATATAATACAAATATATTATATTTTATAAAATAATATTTAAATTAAATCTCATAAACTCTGTATTTGATATACTTCTTTTTATTTTTATCAAATTTTCATATATAGGTTGACATGTATTATAAAAAAATTAATTTATATTATAATATATTAAACTTACTATTGATGAATAAATCAAATATATTAAAAAAAATCATGTTAGGAATGTATAACTTTGTTAATTATCTTTAATAACATAAAATAAAATATTATATATTTAATTCACGATTAATGCAGGTGAATCATCACATCAATTTTATTTATTTTATATATTTTATATTATAACATATACATATAGTCAATAAACAACATTAACAATTCAAACAAAATTTTATGTACTACCTCCGTCCCAAAATAATTGTCTGGATTGGAAATGATACGGATACCAATGCGATTAGAGATAGATAAAATTAATATTTTATTAGTGAGTGGGTATTAACTTTTCATTTTAGGAAAAATGACAATTGTTTAGGACAGACGAAAAAGGAAAACAAGACAATTATTTTGGAACGGAGGGAGTATCATTTTTCAGTTAACGTTATCTTTTTAATATTTTATTTTATTCATATTTTAAAATAGTACAATTATAGTGCTAAAAAAATTAAAAATATGATTTTTTTTGTTAGTTTAATTTTGTAAAACAAAATCTTATTTTTATAAGCTTTGTTTTTTTATTTATCTATTTAATTTGGGTTTTTATCAAATTTATATATATAGTTGGATGTATAATATAAAAACTTATATTATTACTATATTAAATATACAAATATACTTAAATATGTAATCTTATAATTATATTACAATATAATTAAACATGTAATTCGTGTAACGCACGGGTATAAATCTAGTGTGAAAGGAAAAAAAGAGATGATTTGTGGCAACTTTTTGGTGGGCACCACGTCGCATCCGAGTTGACGCACCGATGACACACACATGCATATCTCATTCACAAATGAATCCTTGTAGTCGGATGGATGTTAACCATTACACTCCATCTCATTTATGATACGTTCTATGATTCTTTCGCATATGTGTAATGAATTATTTATTTTAGTGGATGAGCCATCATGCCATTAATATTCCTTGTTAAGTTTTCATATTTAGTGTAGGATAAATAGTGAATAATACCCTAAACTATTGACCTTTTTAGAAAAATATTTTAATTTATTTTCATTAGTTAAAAATACTTCAATCTTTACTTTTGTTTATGAATATACCAAAAACCGTTAATTTTTTATGATTCAACTGTCAAATGCCACTTGGCATCCCACGTGACAAATCAAAAATTAATAATACTCTGATCTATTTATATTCTCGGAAAAATACTTCAATGTATTATTTGAGTCCATGTTTATATTTTTTAGAAGCCTATTATCTTACTAAACCTAAATTTCCCATTTGGCCCACAGAATCGTCTTCTCCAAGTGAGATTGTACGTACTGGTTTTCTTCAATGACAATATTATAACTGAATACCTTCTTTATTATTTAACATTTTCTCCAAAATAGTGGGCAATTATTCAGGCATCTCACCCATCAATAATAGCATTTAATTTAATTAAATTGGTAAAGATCCTTCATCCTCCAAGCATTCTACTAGAAAAGGAGGTCTTCTCACATCATTTTAAGAGACCAAACATTTTCTTCTCTTCCATTTTTAGTTTTTCTAAAGGTATTTTTTCTTACCAAAATATGTGTGCATTGGCATGGGGTGTTGTAAGTGGAGTGAAGGAAAATAAGATTATTTGAGAAACACTTTTGTTTCTTCTTGGAGTTGTCGGCAGAGTGAGAACGAGAGAGAGGGAGTCCATCTAAGCCTTTTATTTAATATATTGGGGTATTGTTGTTAGAAGATGGGCTTTTGTTTGTTCGGGCCATATCGTTTTTAAATTATTAAATTTTAGTTGGGCTCATTCTTTTATTTTGTCTAAGTTAATAAGTTTAGGTATTGGGCTATATGAGCGGTGTCGGGACGTTGTCATTACATATTTTTATATTACTTATTTAATTATATTATGATAACTTATTACTCCCTCCGTCCCTGGTCTCTTGAGACGTTTGACCCGGCACGGAGGTTAAGAAAAAGGGATTAGAGAAATTAGTGGGGTTAGATTAGTAGGTTAATGATTAGGAGAGAGTGGAGTATGAGAGATAGTGGGGTAGGAGTAGAGTAGGTTTAGTGGATAATTAATTAATAAAAACTTTCCAAAATAGGAAACGTTGCAAGTGTTCTGGGACGGACCAAAAAAGAAAACGTTGCGACTGTCCTGGGACGGAGGGAGTATTATTTTATTTAGGGCGCGCACAAAACTAATTATGTTGTACGATTTTCCAAGCGAGTTCAAGGTGGGGATTTATGTATGATATAAATTCTTTCTTCATCCTACTTCAATTGTTCCTCTTTTCTTTTTCGTTCGTTTCATTACCTAAAATAGAAAGTTATTCCACATTTATTAATAAAATATTAATTTTTCTTTATCTCTACACATCTTGGTTATTGTGTCAAAAGCAAATGAGATAATTCATCTGGGACTAAGGGAGTATTGTTTATCCATATTATGCTCTTATGCAGTTACCTATTATTAGTCGACGGACTGATCACGAGATAAACTGACGGGTTGCCTATATGCCCTATTTAGTCGGATTTCTACCTACATTTACCTTGTTATAATTGTATAGTTTGGATAAACTTGATCACTACTGAGTCAATAACACTCACTCCAAAGTTATTACTCCATTCGTCCCAATTTATTAGTCTCACTTTCCTTTTTGGTTTGTCCCATTTATTAGTCTCATTTCCTAAAATGACAAGATTTTTCACTCACCAATAAAATATTAATTTCACTATACTCACAAACATTGGTTATTGTGCCATTTCAAAATGAGACTATTAATTTGGGACGAATGGAGTACTATTTTTCAGGTTAAATTTCGGGTGATGGGTTAGAGGCAGATGATGGACGATGAATTTAAATAAATGATTATTTCCCTTTATGTTATTTTGAAAATAAAACAACTTATTTAATCACGTCTATTCAAATAAAAATGATGTGTCCATTTTATTCAATTATTCTCTATTATTCTACTTCCACAAAAATTGGGACGTTACAATACAAAATTATTATATTTAAGTATTGTAAAAATTATTTCATTGCAGGGTTGCTCATTATTTACAGGTGATTGAAATAATTGATCAACACAATCATCTCATAATGTGTTAGTCAATATTTTCCCTCTAAAAAAAATTAATATTATTAGTAAGAACATCAATAATTATTATATTTATTTTAATCAACTATACTTACTCAATATCTTACAACATCAATTTCATTACTTTTTTTGTACGTCATTGTTGGAGTTTATTCTTGAGTCACTGGTTTGTTGAGAAAAATGTCAATAATATTTATTTCGAAAAAATATTATTATTAGAATACAATTATAATTATTTACAATAGTAACTATAAACACGCGATTACTCACCAAATCATTCTCCTTGTATTACCTTCAAATTCTAAAGGGACTCATAAGGTTTGAAAAAAAATATTTCTTTGGGCCATCCTTTCCAAACTAGTTTGGAAATTAAATTCTCTCTCATAATCATGTACGCAAGTTTTATCTCTCTCTTAATGTATATCACTATAAAAAAATATATTCTTTATTGGGATTTCTCATTTAATGTTGATTGCTGCTTCTTTATCAATATCCGAGATATTGTTAGTAATATTCTATCATACTAATACACACAAAATTTACATTAATTATTAAAAATAAATTTATTTTATCTACATGGATCATAATTCATAATATCAAACTATTTACAGGAACCATGTAATTACTTAATTGGAAGCACATCTGCATATACTTGTAGAGTTCAAACATGGATTAAATATTAAATGAAATTAGTTTAAATACTCTCATATTTGAATAATGAAATATTGCTTCAAGACTATCTTTTTATTATTTTTTGATGATGTGATCTCGTAATTTGCACAATTCGAAGCTTTATGCCTGCATTTAACTTTGAAAATTTGTATGATGAAGATCACTAATTAGTTGCACCAAATTGATGACAACTTCATGTTTTTACACTTTATAGTTTAACATTGAAATATAAGTAGGACAAAAAACTTGCACAATAGAAATTTAACTTGTAAGGCAGAGATTCACTTATTTTCATTATAAAAAAAACTATAATAAATAGTTTGTAAGTATATGGTGCCTCTGACACAAAAATATTGAAGAAAATAAGTCAGTGTCATTCACTATAAGCGTTCAAAGAAGTTTGAATATTAGTGCATCAAATAATTATACCCGTATATTGCATATTTATGTCTAGGAAGACAGAGAGCAATGTCACTAGTACAGAATAAAAAAACAATTGGTGGGAATAATTTTGTTATAATGTATTAGTAGATATATATTGCTATATTGGATATAGTTGAACAAATGAATATTAATATCTTATCTAAATCTTTTAGTATATATTGAATTAAATATTTGTATTTGGATAAATATAAATCGAAGTTTATTGTTAAACTTTTTAATTAGGTTAAAAATTAAATTTTCTTAAAATATTAAGATAAATTAATAGCTAGTAGCTAGTACTCCCTCCGTCCCATGAGAATTGTCCCCATGAGATTCGACACAATAACGAATGTAGTAGAGATAGATAAAATTAATACTACCTCCGTCCCATAACAATTGTCTTGTTTGGAAATGGCACAGATACCAATGCGAGTAGAGATAGAGGAAATTAGTATTTTATTAGTGAGTGTGTATAAACTTTCCATTTTAGGAAAGAAGACAATTGTTTGGGACATACGAAAAAGGAAAACAAGACAATTGTTTTGGGACGGAGGGAGTATTTTATTAGTGAATGTGTATTAATTTTCTATTTTAGGTAAGGGGACAATTCGTGTGGGACGGACGAAAAAAGAAAGAGGGACAATTCGTCTGGGGCGGAGGGAGTATAATATTAGGACTGGCCTGATAATGATTCAATTCTCATTATCTCTCGTGCTTAAACTGGTTCTGAATTTGCAAAAGATGGCGGCGCCGCACAGAGCACGGCAAAATTCAAACCGCATAGGAAAAGCGTTGCATCAATCGTGATTCAAAGAGATGGGGCGCCGTATAAATGCGAGGCCAAATTTCCAGAGATGATGGATAATGCCTCCTTTCACGCTCATTAATTCCTGCCACTTTTTCTGGATCATTGCCACAGATCTTTCGATACATTTTTATTTTTATCAATATGCTCTTATATATATATTTTTTTATATGGAATATATTCTCGTTGCATTAATATTTCGATGTATTCAGTTGTTTACTATATATATATATATATATATAACTATGCACATGGCAATAATAAATGAGGCGATTATTACAAAAGCAAATCAGGATTTTTGATGTTTTCAAGGTATCTTACTCAGGTTTGGATAACCAACACTAGGCATAAATACTTTCATAGTCCTCCTAGCTCCAGCAGTGGTCAAGTATTTTAATTATTTGAGAGCAACGCAAATCCCACTTGAGGTAGTTACAAAAGGAATAGCCCATTGCTTCCAACTCAAACAAAAGGCACATATATATATTTTATAGAAGAAAGAGCCAGAAAAAGCAAGCACGATCCTTGCATCCTTTTGAAGCAATCACTCTCTTTATTATTACATTAATCTACATATACTTAGTACACTCCCATCAACAAGATCCTAGCTAAGAGATAGAGAGAACTCACAATAGTTGGAAGGAGCTTCCATGGAAGAAACCATGGTGGAAGCCCTTCAACTTGGCGAAAGAGAAGCTCAGATTGCGGCCGCCAGAGAGATGGGGAAGCTGAACACAATGCAGAAGAAGAGATTAGTTGAATATGGAGCCATTTCTCCATTGCTTGTGATGCTTCATAGCCAAGACTTTGATTCCATTGAAGCCTCTCTCTTTGCTCTTCTCAATCTCGCCTTTGGAAGTGAAAGGTCTTTGTGCGTTGAATAATCTGAATTTTAAAATTAGAAACGGTTTTATTCAAATTTTAATAATCTGTGTGTGAGAGTTTGCAGGAACAAGCACCTTATAGCAAAAGCAGGAGCCGTAGCTGGTATATTGAAGATCCTGGAATGGCAGAATGAGTGTTTGACGGAACTTGCAGCGGCGGCTCTGTTGATCCTCTCTTCTTGCACTCGAAACAAGCCTGAAATCGCATCGTCGGGGGCAATTCAGGTGATCGTGGAGCTCCTGGATTGCCAAAGCATCAGCCATCAAGCCAAGTTTGATATCATATCCACATTGCATAATCTGTCAACTTGCCCCCAAATAATTCCTTTGATCGTCATCAGCGGCGGCTTAATCATCACGCTGATCCGATTGATCTACGAATCGGACAAGTCGTCGGACTTGGTGGAGAAGGCGATGGCCTTGTTAGAGGCAATCGTCTCTTCATCACAAGTTGCCTTGAATGAGGTATCAAGCCATTCATATTCTTGTTCTTGAAAAAACAAAAAAAAAAGATGGGAGACTGATGCGTGTGATGTCTAGGTTTGTGAAACGGGTGGAGCGATCCAGATGGTGGTGGAGGCGGTGGAGGAGGGGACGGCGGCATGCCAAGAACACGCAGCCGGAGTGTTGCTGTTGATTTGCAGAAGCTGCAGGGAGACATACAGGGGGGTGATTTTGGGGGAAGGGGCAATGCCGGGGGTGTTGCAGTTGAGTATTGATGGTACGTGGCTTGCGAGGAAGAAGGCTAAGGCTCTTCTTTTGTTGCTTAGAGATCAGAATGAAGGCGGAATGTCGTCGTCGGCGAGGAATGCAGCACTGTTGGAAGAGGTTATGAGGCAGATTGATAGAGGAGAGAGGGGTGGAACTTCTGTTCAACTGGTGGAGGAGATGATTGCTCAACTCACCACTTGATTCTTTGTTTGGAGTTGGAAGAGATTCAATCGCTTCGAAAATTAGGTTTCAAATATGCTAGCAATAGCATAGCTTGATGTAAAAATCAATTGAATTTCTTGAAACCAAAACTACTTCATAAATCTTGCAAATGCAGTTTCGGGTAGAAAACAGAAGAATAGTTCAAACTGAAATATATATATTAAAGAGAAATGAGTTTCACTGCATGCTTCTTGCTCGGTAAAATAATGGCAAGAAAGTATGCAAGTAATCAGATCTTTAAAAACAGCTAAGAGAAAATTGTGGACACTGCCAATGCAAGCTATTCCGACAAAGAGTAAGCATACAAAATCCTAAAATTTAATTAACCCCTGAACTAGTATGTCACAACTGTCAATTATCTCCCATAAGGATGGTACCTTCCACCACCACCACCACCACCACCGTATCCTCCCCTGTTTCCATAAACCGGACATCCACCACCCCTTCCATAACCATCATCAAAACCACCTGCATACCCAGGCCCACCATACCCTGCATACCTATCTGCCGGTCCATACTCTCTGCCTACTTCATACCCACGACCAAAACCACACCCAAAATGGTTTGTGTATCCTACTGGAGAATCCATCCGAAAACCGCCGCCTCCATATCCAGCAGCACCATATCCACCGTAACCACGGAATTCTGGTCCACCATACCCACCATAGCCACCTACTCTACTCCCATAAACTCCACTAGATCTATAAAAACCGCCACCAAAATCTATCTATCTATAAATATACTAAAATGGAACCGGCCACCTTTAACAAAAGTGGGAAAAAGCCCGCCCCATCCTAAAAAAAATTCATGCATAAAGAGAATGGATGTCAAACATATTTTAAAAGTTATTTAATTAGTGTTTTGAAATCCATTTTCAAAATTCAAACTGAGAAAAGCATTTTCTATAGTCGTCTATATATAGTTCTTGCATTTCTCAATAATACATCGTCATTCACTATTTTCCAATTTCTTTATTAGCATAAATCATTTTTGTATGTAGTATTTTGAACTTTTCTCACTTCTTATCTCAATATTTGTATCTGAACTTTTGATGTAATTTATTTGCTCTATGCGCAGTGATGGTCCATACAATGCTCATTTTCTCCAAATACTCCCTGTAGGCCTACAATTCAACATCAGATATATCAGGTAATTTGGAAAAACAAGAGTGTTGTACTTACATAATTACAATATGAAGTAACAATAAAACAATCTCACATCTATTTTCTGTTTGAAATGTTTGTAAACTTGAGCATGAAAAAGGAAGACACTATTTAGTGAAGCATACC
>JAPKLW010000909.1:178182-213014 GCA_026898455.1 Plectranthus barbatus | reverse complement strand
TCACCTATAATTTCTCTTTCCACCACCTATTTCAGGTTCAGTCCCTGACACTGTACTAGTTCAAAACACATTAAGGTTAATCGTCGACGAAAGTAGGACACCAACGACTGGACTTCGGTTCGTGTGACCATGACGGTGAGAGGTGGCTCTGGTGCTTGGGGAATAAGGTCAGGGTAGCTCCTAAATTGCGCTACTGCATGAGGGAGTCCTCGGCAATGGGTTGGAGCTGACGAGCTGTGGCCGATGATTTATCAAAATCAGCATCCTCAATCATCATAACACCACACTAGATGTTAGAAAAAAAATCCATCCAAAACAAAACATTCATCTCTAATCATGCAATTCTTCAAGTTGTCATATAAGAAGTCCACATTTTCATGTAGTCAAATTGTAATAGGAGAAATAAAAGAAGGAAGAGGAGAGAGATGATTGAAATAAGAGGCTAGCGATAGCGTGTAAAAGAAAAATTAAATGAAAGTTAATGTTTCAATTTTCAAGGAAATGGAGTGGGAAAAACAAGATAGTGTACTAAGATTGTAGCAGAGGATAAAAGATACTCTGTCATTTGGTTAATTTTTTGTTTCCCCTTTATCTTTTTACCCATTTAATTGTAAATTTTATTTTTTTCCTTTTAATTTGTTTTCCAAGTTAAGTAATTTTCAATTGTTATGATTGTATATAAGCAGTGTCAATATGATATATATATATTATATAATTATTATTTAATATTTTGATTAAAGTTTCTCACTTAAATATCCGGGTTGTATTGAATGTTTTGCATGTATTTTCTCTGATTTTTAGTATCATTTTATAAATAAATTTATTAGATTATAATTTCTTGAAAAGTTTGCATTTAAGTTTCTATTCTTAGTATCTTTTTTAATGGATACTTCTAGGGATGTCAATTTAGCCCGGGACCGACGGGTTGGCCCGAATAACCCGAGCTAAACACCGGGTTAGGGTTGAAAATTTCTTAACCGATAAGAAACCGGATTAAATGGTTCGGGCTAAACGGTTGCGGGTTAAACGGGCTGGACCCGCCGGGCTACGGGTTGGCCCGACGGGCCACTCCATTTTTTAAAAAAATATTAAAATATTTTAATATAATTAAATTATTAAATCTTGAAAAAATAAATATCAACTATTTTATACTATAATTATTTTATATTTAGATAGAAGTATTTAAATAAATTTTATGTTACACATATGATATACCTATATTTTTACTACTAAGAAATATTATTTTAAATAAATAATTTAAAAGAATATTTAAGAAATAATTGATTTCTAAAATATTAATTATTATTTTAAATAAATTAAATTCTTAGAATTGTTTAGATTCACAAACTTATAAAATTATTTAGTAAAACTCTATCATGTTAAATAAATACTTATTATAGTTTACTTTATGTCAGAGCAAATTATTTAACATAATTGTGAGACCTCATCAAATTTTTATGATATAAATAAATTATTATTATATATTGCAATATTCTTTTGTAATTAATATATTTTATTTATTTATTTAATATAATATTATTGGAGTTGTACAATTAAATAATATGATTATTTAATTTATCTAATGTCTTAATAAACATTTTATGTTAGTATTCAATCATAAAAATAATTAACTATATTAATAAAATAATAAATATTTACGCTTAATAAAAAATAAAATTAAAAAAATCATAATTTAGTCGGCCCGGCAGGCCAACCCGAAAACCGACGGGTTAGGGTTAGGGTTGAGAATTTCCAACCCGACAAAAATTACGGCCCGTTTAGACCAGACCGATTAACCCGCAGCCTGATAGGGCTGGCCCGTTTGACATCCCTAGATACTTCATTGGATTTATTTATAATCCTTATCCATCAAATATTTATAAGTTCAGTTTTAATTCTCTTTTTTTTTACTTAAATAAAAAATATGCTTTTAGGTGCTTGAATTTCTTGAAGTTCTCGGTTATTTATAATTGAGAATCCAGATATTTGAATCTTAGAGCCGTTAGAGACAGATCGGACGTAGAGTTCACTCACTGATTCACTCTTACCATCAAGGGAAATAGAGGCATCTAGAATGAAAAAAAAAATTGGAGAGAGAGTTGAAATGATAAATAATTGTACAAATGAGAGATTATTAAAGCATGGGTTACATGAAAAAAAAAAGGAGAAATAGGTGAGTCGTGAAAAGGGAAGGTGACAAAAACAAGAAAAGAATTTAAGTGTTTAGGGTTTAGGTGTTTTGCGGTATAATAGATATTACTCCATTTTTTTCATCTCCTTCGTTAGCTTATGAATTTCAATTATTTAGAATGAATTTATATGATTTTCTTTTCTTTACTCAAGGAAGTGACGAAAGGGATAAAAAAAATTGGTCAACTATATTAAATATTTAAATCATGTTTGTTATTTACATACCTCACATTATTCACATTTTGATTTTTTAAATTACAGTAACAAAAAAAAGTATTACATGAATTGATTATGATATTAGCAAATATCAGGTCAATCATTCTTTTATTCTAACTTGATTTTAATTCAACTCATTGATTACATAAACCTAATTTTCGATATTGATTAGATAACTATGTATAAATTATGATAAATAAAATTATAAAAATTAATAATCTTGATAAATAAAGTAGAGGGTGGAATATGAAAAGCAATGCATGTTGGGACCTGGGAGTAGGAAAAATGAGGAAGAGAAGAGTGAGAAATAACAAAACCATGCAAGGAAAAGAGTTGATGGGATTGAAACGTGTAAATGTAGATAAAATGGATGGTACCATTGACATGAGTACTTCCTACTTTTATAAAATTAAAAAAAAAAAAACATATTTGTAATCTATCAAATCACTAATATTATGGTATTTTTTACACATATATGTATATTAGAAAAAGTTCAAAGAACTAAAATGAAAAGTCCGAGTGGAGTGTATGAAAATTGTTTTATTCGAGATAGCTTAATTAAGATTGTATTCTTTTACTAATTTACTACATTTTCCCTTACAAGTATCAATTTATTTACTTATATATTTTGGTAAAAATATTAAATCTTTCAATACATATTCGAAAATGAGTTCAATAATATATACCATTTGAAAACGTATGAATAAATCAATACAATAAGTTCAATAATATATTGCTATTCAACATTGTGTGGTGCGTTTCTGGGATACATATTATGTTGGTCTTGATCGTAAGTTAAATTTCTGAAATAGTGTAAAAGATATATTGAAAAAATAATTGGGAAGAACCGGTGAAAAAAGAGAAAATTTTAAAAACTAAGGTAAAAGAAAGATGTTATGAGTTGAACATATAAGAGGAGAGAGAAAGAGGTAGATTAGGGCATAGGAGAGTGACTGATAAAAATATGGTAAAAGAACATAAATGTTTTTTTCAAGGGGATGAGATGTATTAGACTCATACAGAAGATCCAAAGATTAAATTCCTCTTATTTAATTAATGGACCCAATTGTTAGTTATTTTTTCTGATATTTCATAAGATTTTATAATAATGCTAAACAATAAATTTCATCAGAAGTTCTATATATTTGGAACTTTGATTGCTTTAGCTTTCTTTATCAACATTTTATATTAGATACTGAGAATAAAGTAGCAATCATTATTAAGTAAAATTATATCTTAAGTTGAACCGTGTTAAAGAACTTTAATTAGAGATATCAATATATACCTGAATTAACACAAAAAATGCGTAATATTATAACAATACATAAATTAAATAAAATTATATGATACAAATAATAAAGTTCAAATTTAAAACTATAATATAATCATAAAAATAGATATCAATATATGTTCCTAATCAAATATGAGATTTTTGTATAATTAGTGTATTGATCCAATAAATCTTAATTCAAATTCATTATTTTAGTGCGAATTTATATCGAATTATTGTATCTAATTGAAAATTGTCATTTTTATCTATAATCTTAATTAGTGTTTGATATTCTTATATATATTTTTATAATATCTAAAATATAAATATTCCGTGCATCGCACACGGTGAAATACTAGTTACCATTATCAAAACCACTATCATATCCACCATAGGTATCTCGGTGCCCTCCGCCAAATGCAACTCTATAATTGCTTTGGCGTCTAGATAGCGGTGGTGGGATGTTTGGCTTCTTGATTTCCACCTACATAAAGACGGGACAAGGAGTCATTCAAAGAATGCTAGCTAAAGAATATAAAACAACACTAGACAAATATAAGATTGACCAACCATTCTATCATGAACACCCTAAACAATAAACTATTTACAAACTCAAGCACCCTCAAACCTAAAAACCTTTCTTCATATCTGCAAGAATCACTATGAAGGTGAGTAAGTTTACTAACTAACAAGGCTGTCTTGAAGTGATAAGGTAATAATCGATGTAATTTGTAAATTCTATGGTAAAAACTCATTTATAAAGCTAGGAGTCCTAGCCAATTAGATGGTGGAAGGAAATAGAACAATAAAAAACTAAACTTCACTTAAGAAACTGAAGAATAAAAGATTGCTAAAATCATTTAAACATAAACTAAAGGTAAAGAAACCTACTTGAAATTGACATAATAGATCGCTGACTATATGCGTGAATCTTGAAAAAGAATGTATATTCTTGGCTAGATCACAGAAAAAATATAATTTTGTTCAAGGACATAGCACATTTACTTACCTGTGTGCCACCAAAATCAAGCCTGTTTCCGTTTTTCAAGAGATCATCAACACTATGATCAGACTCAAATGTAACAAATCCAAACCCACGGGACCGGCCAGTGGAATGATCCCTCATAATTAGTTGCTCCTTTACTTCACCAAATTTCAAAAAGAAATCCCTGAATTCATCTGGCTCATAACAAAAACAACTAAATCGTCAGTTAATTAACCATGTATCTACATTGCCACAGCAAAGAATCAAGCATCAGAGCCATTTCTAGAAATAACACTTCAATTACCTTCACCTATAGTGGTTGGAATGCCACCAACAAAAATCTTCTAAGTCTTAAAATCTTTAGAATGTGCTCCTCTTGGTAGGGATGTCAATAAAGCCCGAAACCGATGGGTCGGTCCGAAACCGGTGGGCTAAAATGCGGGTTAGGGTAAAAAATTTCCAACCCGAAATTATTTTTAACCGAACGGGTTGAACCCGACTGATTGGCGGCCCGAACGGGCTGAGCCCGGTGGGTTGCGGGTCGGTCCGTAGGTCCGACAATATTTAATAATTTATTATTTATTATTTCTAATATTATTTATATCCTATTATACCCATTAATTATATACCTAATTCCCTAAACCTAATTTTCCGTCACACAAAATCTCATCAATCTCTCCCAATGACGTAGTCTTTTACCTTCAAATCAAAAAATCTCTCATTTCTTTTTCTTTTACTGTCTTCCACTCGTCACTCTCCTAATTAGTGTACCTACTCATTTCTTCCTTTCAAGAACCTTTAGCCACTCGTTGTTATGTTCACCCAAGTGAAAGGTATATTTAATTTTTTAATCATTATATTATCATTTTATACATTGAGAAATGTACTTCTATTGCTTAAATTAGTTGGTATATAAGGATTGATATTTTTTTTTTCTTTTCAAACTATGATTATCCACTTATCACTATTTTTTTGCAAAGATATTGTTATTTGATGTCTTTTATTTATGTTGGTTCATCATTTTCTTTTTTTATTTTGTTTTAGGGATTATTAAAATATTTTAAGAAAATCTTTACAAAAATAAACTCGTAAATATTGCCAACCCGACGGGTCAGCCCGAAAACCGGTGGGTTAGGGTTAGGTTCAAAATTTTTTAGCCCGATTCAACCCGGACCAAATAGCCCGCAGCCCGATAGGATTAGCCCGAAACCCGACGGGTTAGCCCGAAACCCGACGGGTTAGCCCGATTGACATCCCTACCTCTTGGTATAGTTCTTTTAATTTCAACCTGTAGAAAGTTACAGCAAAAGTCACACGTAAGAAACCAACTTAACATGGAAACAGCTCCAAATACTTGCCTGTAACCTTTAATAAAATCATTATACCTACTTGCTTTCCGTTAATAATGTGAGTTTCCTCAATGACCCTATCAACGACAGAAGCATCGCCGTACGTCACGAACCCGAACCCCCGGGGCTGCCCTGTGTTCCTGTCCTTCATTATCACTGAATCCGTAATCTCCCCATATTTACCAAAGTAATTGATAAATTGTTCTGATTTATGAATCCGTACAGCGACATGTTTCAAAAAAAAAACAAAAGGTAAGACTAAACAAACGAAACAGTTATTACGAGCTTTTATATTTCTAAACAAATAAAAGCATTTCTCTTCATTCAATTATTACTGCAAACTTCAATCTCAAACTAAAACAAACAGATGAAATCTAAGGAATTGCGAAAAGAAAAAGGCAATTACCAGAAGTTGTTTCTCGAGCAAGACCTCCAACAAAAATTTTGCTGCCTCGCACGAACACGTTGCAAAAACCATTAGAAATTCATTTGACAAAATGAACAAGGTGAGAAAGTAGAAGAAAAATTAAATTACGCAGGGCTAGCTCCATCACCGGAGTGAGGATGAGAATTCTCAAAATTCACGTTATCAGGTGTCCTCGAAACATCGTCGTTATGATTATCGGGCATGGAGTCGGATTCTGCAGAATTTCGTTGATCGTCCATGAGAACGTCGGCGGCGGTGGTCCGGTGTGGTGGAATTGAGTTACGGCTGTGTTTTTGCGGTTAGGTTTGGAAGTTTGTCGGCGGTTTTGAATTTAGCCGTAAACCCTATCTGGGTTAATGTGGACCGTCCGATTTATTTGATCTTGCTGATCTGGTCGGGATTTTGATTTATAGCTTTTTCCCACCTATAAAAAAAACATTTTTAAAAATTTATATATATAAAGAAGTTTGTGGGAATACATAAAAGTAGTCACTTTGAATAAGTTGCTATGTTATATAGCTACAAGGATAAAAATGTAGTATAAGTTTTCTAGCTACTTTGTACATTTGTCTTTTTCTCTATTCCATTTTCGACTACAAGACAAAATTAACTTTATTAAAGTTATTTCTATTTTCGAAAATATTTATTTTATCATTTATTTCCAACAACCAAAGTTGTTGGAAATTTATTAAAACATTTTACAAACAAATTGCTTTCATTGTACGAGGAAGCATTCAAAAAAATATTTTGAAGATAGTTGAGAGAGTTTTGAGAGCCAAAAATTGAAGGTATGTTGATTTCAACCGTTTTTCCACATTTTTCATTCGTTTTATGCATTATATTGATAATATGTATTTAGAAACGACTTGTATATCTTAGTTTTTTAGAAAATATAGTGATTTTAAGACTGTTCTTCGTAAAAAAAAATACGCAAAAAACTTAGGGAAAAACCCAGGAAAATCGAGATATCGTGACAAAATCGAGATCTCGATTAATTTTAATGTGATTCCGAGATTTCGATATTAATATCGAGATCTTGAATTGTTTGTTGGATCATGCTCTTCATTTTTTTAATATTTTCATTTCATTTATCGCGTATGTCGTATCAACGTTTCATCATACGTCATGGTGATGCATGGGACAAATCCGAGTATATGGGCGGAGACGAGCAATTGATATGTTTGAGGCGTGAACGAATCTCCTACAACCATTTTGTCCGAAATTCACGAGATTATGTACTGTGATCTCCTCACTACTAGCTACTACTTGTTTTACATGAGCAGTATATTTGGGGCTCGAGGCATGTGAAGGCTGGACTGAAGACCGATGAAGATATTATGCAGATGCTATATGAAAATAGCATTGATCCAATTATATATATGGTCACCAAATTGAAGCAAAATCAGTCTGGATTTCAGGCACCTCAGTCACAGTCACAGCGATCAACATGAATGGGTGGTCCTAGCATCTCATTAGCTGGTGATTTCGTAGATGAGTATGAGGCGGAATCTACAGATGATGATGATGATTATTGTGATGACGAGAAGGAGGAGGAGGAGGCAAGCGAGGAGGAGAGGGACGAGGAGGAGGGCCGGAGTCGGTTGTTTGAGTCCTTGGTCAGTGATTTTTCTAGATGAATTCTAGCTCCTGGGCGAATGGATCAGTACGGACTATCTATCAATAACTTGAGTCAGTCCGTGGCTGCAGCTCGACATGATCAGGAACTAAGGAGTTGGGTGCTTCCTTTAATAGAGGTTGATGCTTTTGAGCGTTTGGAGTGGATTATTCTCGCAGATTGGGCCCCGACTGAGCTATGCATTGGAGCGACATTTAGCAGCAAGGATGAACTTGACCTTGCTGTAGGACTGCATCACTTGCATCACCGGTTGGAATACTCCACGGAGAGGCCCAACACTACTCGACTCAACTTTAGATGCAAGCATGAGAATTGTTGTCCTTTTATGCTACGTGCAAGATAATCCGGAACTGTTTGGAGAGTATTCAAGTGTGATCTGATGCACAGCTGCCAGACGGATATTGATCGTGTTGCTCCCCGCAGAGTGCCCGCAAGAGTGTTGGGTAAGTATTTCTCTAGTAAGTTGGCGGCGGAGGGCGCTATTCTAAAGCCGAAGGAGATGATGTCTGAATTGTTAATTCAATTCGGCATCAAGATTGATTACAGTTTTGCCCTGTGGGCAAGAAACATAGCCATTGCAATGGTATTCGGCGAGTGGGAGAAGTCTTATGCGATGCTGCCGGGCTACTTACACATGCTACAGTCTCGTAACCCAGGCACGATGTATGATATATCTACTTCTTCGGAGAGTTTGTTCAAGCACATGTTTCTGGCGCTTGCTCCATGCATCGATGCATTTCACAGCTTCATGCGCCCAGTGATCGTTCTAGATGACACACATATGAAGGGCAAGAATAAGGGAATGTTGTTTGTTGCGGTGACGAAAGACGACAATAAATAGTTATTTCCCCTTGCTATCGGGATCGGACCCATAGAGGATGACGAGTCGTGGATTTGGTTCATGCATCGCTTGCATGTTTGCTTTGGATATCACGAAGGACTCATCATTGTCAGTGATCAGCACACGAGCATAAAAAATGCAGTGGAGTTAGCATTTCCGAATGCTACACATGTTATTTGCTACTACCACTTGGCGAATAATATGTTGAGGTACGGTTCTCAAATTGGTGCTGTTTTACGAGATGCAGCCTACTGTTATAGACACGATGCATTTCAAAAGAACATGTCTACTTTGGAGATTCTGAGCAAATACGGAGCTTACAAGAGGCTTCTAGATATAGGAGTCCATCGTTGGTCGAGATCTCAGTGCCCTGGTACCCGATTTAGCTTCATGACATCCAACGCAGCCGAATCCCTCAACTCTCATTTGTTATGGGCAAGGCGATTGCCCATATGTGTCCTTCTTGAGACTTACAGAGCTATGGTTGAGAGATGGTTTCACGAGCGACGGGCGGCTGCACGGTCTAGAGATCATGCTCTGACACACATAGCTATGACGAAGTTAACAGAATTGTCCGAATACGGGCGACATCTTGTAGTCAGAGGTACCACCATGGCACATATATACAAGGTGGAAGGGCAACAGAGGAGCTACAATGTCGACTTAGAGCACAAAACGTGTGAGTGTCGTCAGTACGATCTCGATCTGATTCCATGTTGTCATGCGGCTGCCGCCCTCAGGTAATATGTTAATTCGTACTTTCATTATTGCACATATCTTATAGTGTTATAACATGTGTGTCTTATTTTTTGATTGTCAGATATACTTCACAACCGATATCAGAGTATGTGTCACACTACTACAAACAATTCACTCTGCTACAGACATATCATCACACCATTATGATTGTGCCGCATCCATCAGATTGGGTACTCCCATCGGAGGTAACTTCTTTTGCTGTAAGACCACCGATAGTTGTTCGACAGGCTGGCCGTCCGAGGATGAGTAGAGCACGTTCTGGTGTTGAGAGTTCGACCACACGCAGATCTCAAGTATGTAGGAGGTATCGGCAAACCGGTCACAACTCACGTGCCTGCACTGCTTATATCGCCATTGGTGAAGTGGATTTGAACAGTCCTCCACCCCAAGATGGGCCACGAAGGCTACGGGCGAAGACATGTAGTATATGTCAGCAGAGGGGTCATACAAAAAGAAAATATCCGGAGAGAGTTGATCATATGAGTGAGTAGTGGCACTTGCTTTATTTCTTTATTTCTATTTGCATGCTTATGATGAATTGATTAGACGTTGTTAATGTATATTGATTTATATTAGTTTTGGTGATTTATGTATTGTGGCTGATATTTGGACGAATTTTTTAGTTCCTGTTTGATCTGTTTAGGTGTTTCGGTTTGTATACGGATTTAGGTGGATTTTACAAAATTGCAAATAGAGATATCGAGATCTCAACATCACTCGACATTGTGATGTTGAGATCTCGATATCTCCATTTCGTGATTTCTAGGGTTTAAGTCGAGACAATTTCAATTGTTGTCTCGAAATCCAAATCAAGATCTCGATTTGTGTGATCATTGGCGAATTCGATGTTTAATTCACTAAATTTCGAGGATAATCAACTCATATAACATTTATTTAAGCTTTTCTGATTCAATAACTAAGAAACTTGCAATAGTTCGTTCATTAACAAGATGTTTACTTTGTATTATACTACTTCTACTTCATCCTATTCAAACATCTATAAGATATGAACATTTCAAATAGAAACATCTTATGTATGAATCGATTCAAATGTAGAATGTATTATGTTAAATGAAGTTTGAATTGTTAAATACATGTCAAGTAATATATGTTTATATAATATAAAGCCATAATTTAAGATTAATTTAAGATAAACTATGATTTTAATGGATTTCGAGACGAAATCAGGTATGTTCGAGATCTCGACTTGATATCGAGAACTCGACATGGATGTCAAGATCTCGATATCAAGTTGAGATCTCGACATACCTGATTTCGTATCGAAATCCCTGATCTGTAATCATATTAAATCCATTTAATCACCTCTGCATTTCAACTACAAAATACACCAACAATTCAAACAGAAAATACACAAAATACACCAACAAATCAACATTAATAAAACATGTTTTACAAAATCAAATCGGTACTACATAGCCTGATCTGGATGTCTACACCAATGTACTATCCTAGCCCCTATATACTTCCTAAAAGTGACACTAAACTCATGAGTGATTTCATTGGCTGGAATCTTTGTTTTTTTAAGTAATCTATCTATAGCAACCATAGCAAAAACCCCACAGCTATGTGAGTCCTTCTGTCTACCTTGCTCATTGGGGTCCTTGATCAGAGCTAATGGGCCATTCATCCTTTCACGAGGAGGAATGACGCCATACCAGTACCCGGCGGCATCAAGGATACGAGGGAGCAACCTAAGAACTGGAAGGAGTTCCTGGTCCCTCTTATAATAAAGCACTGGGTCAGATGGATCATTGAGTGCATGGAAAAGTGAGTCATATAACTCAACATGCCAATTATGAAGATCAATTCGTATAGTAACCTAGTGCGCGTATAGATGCACAATATTGATGACCTAAAATGCAAATGAGCACAATTAAACTGGCTTAATAAATCAAAATAATAATTTAATTTAAATTATGAAGCTTACATGTTTTGCCTTGAACCAACTCCTAAAGCCAGATATTCCATCAAGGCCCTGGACAGTCCTCACTAGTTCGTCATCCGACTTCCACCAACTGTAATCATCATCCGGCACAATCCCCCAATCCTCTCCTTGATTTGGGTGGCATTTTTGCCATGCACAAAAGATACGATCCTGCACATTAAATACATAATTAAAAGATATGTAAATTTAATAATTTAATTAATATAAATCAACATTCATTACTTACAAAGAAAGAGGGATCTAATAGGATAGTTCTGTCAGAGTCAATACCGTCATCAAGAGTGCTGTCACCTATAGCAATACGCTGACGTGACAAGAGAATGAACAACTGCAAAACATGTATCACAAAAAAACATATTAATATAAAGTTTATATTAAAATAATTCACAAATCGATATACACTTACATCTTCTGAAATGCACTCCTTCGGGTCATTCAGAGGCCGAAAATAGAGCTCTCTACTCAATTCCAATCCCTCTCCAGGCACAAATACTTTTTGTTTTTTATCCTTCATGAAAGCCTTGTACTCTTCTACAATCTTCTGATCCGGAGGACGGGAATACCGAGTGGAGGTGGGGCCAGCAGTGGTAGAGGTGGTGGGGCCAGCACTGGTAGAGGTGGTGGGGCCATCACTGGTAGAAGTGGTGGGGCCAACAATAGTAGAGGTGGATCCGCCAAAAGTAGCATAGTAAACAGGTGGGGGTCGGCTCCTGCTCGGGCGGCAAAGTAAATGATCCGCGAGGTCCCGTATGAAGACCTTCAACCTCTGAGTAACCGTGTAAGCCACCGGCTCCACAATCTGCTGAGCCACGTGATCTGCCACCGGCCGCATGAGTCTATCTGCCACTGGCTCAATGAGTCGCTAAGCCACCGGATCAATCATGCAATCTGCCAATGACTGAATCAGTCGGTGCGCCACTGGATCAATCATGCAATTCGCTAATGGTTGTACAAGTCAATCCGCCAATGGCTGCACAAGTCGCTGCGACACTAGATCGATGAGGCGATCTACAAGTGGATCGAGGAGCCGATCTGCCAGTGGCGGTAGAAGGCGATCTGCTAGTGGCTGCACAAGCCGATCAGCTAATGGCTGAGCTATGCGATCTGCGAATCGGACTATGCCATCCTCGGGCAGCTCGTGCACCTCGAACCATGGAGGTCGTCCGGTCTGAAAAAATAATACAAATATTAAAATAAAATATAAAATATAATCAAATAAAAATTATAAACCAGTATGTAAATCTAAACACAAGTACCTCTAGAGGCTCTGCAGATAGGGAATGCCGCGAGCGCTTCGTAGCTGACCGCCGAGGAAGCTCAGTATGCTCGAAAGAAGAAGGGACTGGAATCTCAAATCCGCTCCCCATATCGAACACTGGCGAAGGCTGGCACTGTGGCTGTGGCTGTGGCGATGGCGAGCGTGGTGGGGGCGACTGCGGCTGAGGCGATGTGGCGGCGACTGCGGCTGCTGCGGAGCCCTCCTAGAAGAAGACCTCGAGGTATTGGCAGAAGGCTGCTGAGAGGCTGATCGTCGGGGCTTGAAGCCCCTATAAGGTATAAATCTCAGAATCAACGGGTTCTCAGCATTCTTCAAGCTGAGCCAACTCTCAGAACCGGCCTCATCATCAGTCGGCTGCAGTGTAGTACTGCAGTCATGCTGAAAACAAACATAAATCAAATAATACTTAAATTATAATATAAGTATTAAAAACAGTAAACAACTCCAGTCTGAAAAAAGTGGTGAAGTCAGACTCCCGAATGTATAGAGGTCTTGAAAACAAACATCGAGGCCGAGTCGCCTGACCCTCCACTGGCGCAATGCGCATCGCAACTGCAGCTGTCAGATCAGGGATCACCTCGTACGACCATGCCTGCGTAATAATGCAAATAATTAACAATTATAATCTTTTATAAATTAAAAATAAAATAAATTAAAAATAAAAATTACAAACAATTACCTCCAACACCCAAACAGGGCCGTATACATGCACTATAGACACCTTGTCTGTCTTTAATGATGTGATCACGACAGACATCTGATGTTGCAAAATACTGAAGGACCATGAGCCCCAAGGGAATGCCCTCCACTGATGAGGTCTCTCCACCAATGCATAAATCCAAGGGCCTACGTGTCGCTTCCCATCTAAGCACATCAGCATACGGTAGACAAATAGAATCTGAGCGATCTTCACGTAATCATCAGCAGAATCGCTCAGATTCATGTCGGTGTTCATAAAATCAATATGTAATTGATCAACAGTAGGAAGGGATGTGTAGTGAGAACATAAACAACCATCCTCCGGCAAATTATGAACTCCTGTAGGGTCAAAACCCGAATCTCCGAACCGCAGCCCGATCATCAAGCATAACTCCTCAGCACCAAGTCGAATGTTGGTTTCACCAACCCGAAACCACAACTCGTTCTCCGCTCCCTCCACCTCAATCTCGTGGGTGATCAGAGCCCACGTAGCACGTATCGTGCTCTTATTCCACCGAAAAGTGAGAAATGGACCGAACGGTCCATCCCTAAATAACTCAAAACTCTCCTCTCCGAAGCTCATCAATCGAATCCGGATATCCTCAAGAATGTCCTGGTCGTAACAATTCATCGACCGCGGGACTTTGCCCTGTAAACTGGGCCTGATCCACTGCCAAACCTGCAATAAAATAAAATAAAATATTTAAATAAAAGGAGAATTAAAAGAATTAAAATCAGAAATTTTAAAAAAAAATCGAGATCTCGATATTCATCTCGATTTTGATATCGAGATCTCGATATCAAAATCGAGATGAATATTGAGATCTCGCCTAAATCAGAATTAAATTTTTTAAAATTGATATCGGGATCTCGATTCGGGATATCGAGCGATATCCCGAATCGAGATCTCGTCATCTCTCTCCTAGGGCGGGCTCTATACCGATTTTTAAACAGTTCTAGCAGCAAAAACCATTCCTAAATTGTTTCTAGTGATGTTTAAGCATATAAATCGACGAAATATGAAATTAATCTACTCCATACACATAATAAAACATGTAGTCGATGAAAAATCGATGGAATATTCGCTGAAAATCGAAAGAAATTTCAGGAAAAATGACGGAAATTCGAGCTAAAAAATTGGGATTTAACTTACTTGGTTCGGGTTTTCTTCTTCTCTAAACATTGTAGTCGACGAAATGTATCTTCTTTATCGGTTGGGCGTGCAAAATCTGGTGGTTCAGAGTTTCAAATCGGCGAAAATGGAGTTTCACGGTGGGTTTTCGCTCGCGCAGAGAGAGATGGGGGTAGGTGTATAATAAATCCAAAAAACATTTAATGTAAAGATATTTTAAAAATCAGATTCTCTCTCCAATCATTGACAAAGTGGCTAAAAAACTTATGTTTTTATACATGTAGCTAGATAACATGTTATGTTTTTATACATGTTAAGTTTCCATCAAAAAAATTTCCGCCTAAAATTTATGTCAAATTTATTTAACTCATTTTTTCTTTTTTTTACCAGCATTTTTTTTCCTCATCAATCCTTAAATCTTTTTAATATATATTCTTTTAATTGCTGTAGATATTTTTTATACTTATAATTAATCTTTTATATTGAAATATTTTAAATTAAAATATTATATTTATTGACTTATAATTTATTTAGTACTTACTTTATCCAATATATATTTTGTATCTCATTCTCTTTTATAATACAAAGAGTTTATGCCAAAAGACATATTATTATCTATAATATTATAAGAATTAAATGAAGTTTATAACAAGATTATTTCATCATTAAATATTTAAAAATGATAATCCCCATTACTTCACATCTCCACCCAATTTTAGTAAAAAAATAATAATGTAATTATCTATGCACCTAATCATTCATTATTTCACAACTACATCCATAATTTAGGATCATAAATATAAAATTCATAGAATAATTATTTCATTCACGAATATTTTAAAATTAAAATGCAAATATTATATAATACCTCTAATTAAAAGTAGATAATTTAGAATATATGTATATGTATAACTTGCAAATGTTTTAACTTTTGTAAAAACTATCTTATTTTTAAATATTTTCAACTAAAATGATATTTTCAATAAAACTTGCATATCCAAGAGTGGCATTTAACGTTCAACGTTGGCAGATTTCACAAATGGTTTCCTATATAATGACAATTAATAAAAGTCAAGGTCAATCATTGAAACAAGTTGGTCTATTTCTTAAACATCCTATTTTCAATCATGAATAATTATATATTGTTGTTTCATGAGCACATATCTTAATATTTTAATTTGTAAATCCAACAAATTAAGACTTTAATTTGTAAAATCCAAAGACAACTGAAATAGAATATAACAAAATGTAGTGTTGAAAAATATTTTTCAAAATTTATAATGTTAATTTCATTTTAATTGTTAAGCATTTATATATATACGCCTATATATGTTGTGGCAGATATAAAAATAATTAAATAACAATATAAGCACATCATAATTATACAACGCATAAAAAATAAATACTAAAATTAATCTTATAATTTAAATAAATTTAAAATTTAATATTAACTGATGAAATTTTCATCCCTCCACACCATTTCATTTTTACCCTAATTCTTCTTAAGAATTACTCGATAAAATAATTATTTCATAAGAATGTCACATCCTCCTATTACTAAAATCGAAAAAAAAATTGTTTGCAGGGGCTGAAGTGTAACTGGGTCTCTAGATAAAACCGTTCATAATTATATGTAATAAATATATGCTTATTGGAAACACACATTAATTTGATATGTTATTCTATAAATTAAATATATTATTTCTGTGCAATACACGGGTGAATGCTAATCTATATATATACTAAAGCAAAGAAGTCTAAAAAAAATTGTTCCCGCCAAAATTATAAAAGAATATGAATATCTATATTTTTAAGCAAAAATTTTCAAAAATATTTAAGTAGTATAGTTGGTCTATGGTGATGATATTAAGTTTCTATGTATCTAAGATGTTTTGTGATCAAACCCCATCCTTAACATATAAATAAATAAATATAAATTTTTATTTTTTTACACAAAATTATTTCTTCAATTATTATTTAAATAATTATTAATTAATATTAATAATAATAATTATTTTTGTACAATAAATATAGTCGGTCTTATTTTCAATTTCTATGATCCATAATAAAAGACAATTATCTTCGTTAATTGCCAACAAAATATTTTATATTTTACCAATATTTCAATAATTTATATAAACTCGGTAATCAAGCTATAATTAAATTTATACAATAACATGCAAACCTAAATGATGATTACAAATAAAATTATTTTAAATTCATATGTTTAAAAAATCGTAAGATATTAATAATAATTTTGATAAATTAATAAGATATATTAATATAATATCTATAAATTTGTTATTTATATTTATAATTTATATAATCTTTTATAACTTAAATATTATTTTTTGTAAATCCAGTACAAATTAATTATTTTTTATATGTATAATATGTACTATAACGGACAATAAACAACTCATTAATGTAATTATATATATATATAATTATAGAGATTTATATATAAAATTTATGTAACTAATTGTTCAAAAATCTTTATATTCTCTGTATATCTTTTATTTCACAATTTTTCTTTGAATCTACACAAAATCGTGATTATTTCAGTTGTGGTTGCAATTCATCCAAATTTCAAGGCCCACTTGAAATGAAATCA
Source organism: Plectranthus barbatus (assembly GCA_026898455.1). Lineage (NCBI taxonomy): Eukaryota > Viridiplantae > Streptophyta > Magnoliopsida > Lamiales > Lamiaceae > Plectranthus > Plectranthus barbatus. The sequence goes on along the minus strand of JAPKLW010000909.1, from coordinate 195,651 downwards.
TCGTGTAAATATACTTACATTTCAGAAAAAAGATTTCACAAACTTGAAATAAAATTACATGAATTGAACTGCAATAAATTGTGATATTTTTTCACTAAACTGCAAGTCTTTCTATTTAAGATTATTTAAATTTATGTAACTAAATTGTTCAAAATAATATTCATTGAAAAGAAAAAGATTTCTTATTTAAAATGAAAAATTGTTCATTCACACTTTCAAGAAAGTATTGTAGAAACTAATTTATAGAAGTGATCAAGAAATGAGGAGCACTATTGAGAGGAGGAAAAAAATAAATAAAAAAAAGAATTTAAAGTTAATTTATAAAAATGATTTGAAGAAAGTATAAAATAGAATATGTTTATCGCAGAATCCAAGTACTTTTCAAATACGTTTCGAAATCAAGACAAATAAACTGAAAGAATAAGAAAAAATTCTTAATTAATTTACGATATAGTTGTACTCTTTGTATTACGATATCACGACATATTAGAATAAATTTAATATTTCAATTGATTTAGTGGTCTCTTAAATCTTAAAAAAATATGGAATTTTTAATAATATTTAATAGGAGTATAATAATTTCGTGCAACGCACAGGTGAAATTCTAGTACTACCTCCGTCCCGCTTAAATAGGCCCTTTTCATTTTGATACATTAATTTCGGAGCTAGTATTTAGTAGCTAATTGTGATTAATAATAAAATTGGCAATCGTAATTAACTTGTTTAAGTCTTAAATAAGGTAATTACAATTGCCAATTTTATTATTAACCACAATTAGCTACTAAATACTAGCTCCAAAATTAATGTATCAAAATGAAAAGGGCCTATTTAAACGGGACGGAGGGAGTATTATTTTAAAAGAAAATATAAAGGGAGGAAAGAAACAACCACAAGAAACTTTTTAAAAAGAGAAAAGAAAAAGAAAAGAAAGCCAAGCTTCGAGCGGTGATGGCGGAAGCTGAATCTCTCGTTAAAACGAAACCGCAACTAATTATTGGCATCTGCCTGCATGTCATTTCGCGCAGTCTATTGGTAAGGTATATTATACGCTCTAGATTTCAAAATTTATTGGCAGATGAACTCTTCACTGCGAATAGAAAGGTGCATATGATTTCAATTCGGATTTTTAGCATCTCTGTTGCATACTTGCATAGCAGGAGTTTTATTGCTCTTGCTATTACCTGTTCTCGCCAAGAACACTTATATAGTTATATCTCAGAGAATGCTTTAATTTCTGTTAGATTTTCTCTTTCCCATATAATTTGCATATTGGTAGTTGCTACTTTACAATGTCGAGATTTTGTTTTTTTAAGAACTTACAGTAGAGATTGTAGCACAACTTACCTTTTGAGGAATCTTGTTGTGTCTAGTAATCAAGCAATTGATGTAAATGTAATTTTTGTATTGTTGGGAAATTATTCCTAAAATCTCCCTTAGGACCTATTAGTAAAAGGTTTTGTTGGATCAAACCTTATATAGTTGGTCGATCATTTGCCGAATTCTAGATAGTCTAGCATACTCTGTAAAGTCCTGTATAGGTTTTATATTGAGTTGTAATAGACTAGTGTGCTAAGAAGAATTCCTAGCAGATACGAAGCAGATGACGTCTGCTAAGAGTCGCTGAACAGCAGAATGCTAAGATATTAACATTCATCAACAACTTACAACTGCTAGAGAAGCGAGCAAACAAAGGGATACTAGCAAACAACAGAACGTTTGCTAGACAATACACAACAACAGAATGCTAAGGCATTAGCATTCAGCACCCTTCAGCGACGAACAAGAAGTCGCAAGCAACAGAAGTCAAAGGATCGAAGACAGCAAAAGACTTTAGCAGATCCTAGCTTGGCAAAGCAAGAGGCTCAAAAGTTGAAGCCGGACTGCAACTCTGACAGAAGTACACACAAAGGTCGAGACTTTCCACAAGTAGTTCGAAAAGTACAGACCTACTCAAAAAGTGTTCAATCAAGACAATCCACTCTTGGACAAAGAAGCCGTTGTGTCTAACGGATATGGATATTCAAAGTTTGAATCTCCATCTATAAAAGACAGGTTCAAGAATGAGATTGAGAGCTGCTTTTTTCACTTTAGACACTCACGAACACTCAAGCAAGAGATTCCTTTGACGAAGTAAACAAACAAAAAGTAGTCAGTTGCTAGTGTATATCTGAAAACATACTTAAATAATAACTTGAGTTAAGAAACATTCTGAAAACAACGTGAAGTGTAGGAGACGTTTATTTATTCCGCTGCATCTCGTATTAAGATATAATCACGACGACTCTGGTATTTAGGGACCAACATGTATTGTATTTGTGTTTGGAGTTTTGATCTTCAACTATTTACAAAATACATTTCACCATACGATATGAAGATTTTTAAGTTGATATTTGCTGGTAGTGTTGTTTTATAATAACTTGTGTCAGTTCTATGCTTGAACTTGTACAAATTTGGCAAGCTATTGATCGTTCATGTCCACTAAAAAGCATAACCTGATTTTTTGTTCATTTGATTGATCGTGATATTAATCCTCCCTTGTATTGCACTGCCAATCTCAGGCTCTGCATATCCTAAGCTCTCTAATGATGATCCTTCAAATGGACACAAACTTCTAAACAAGATAATGAGTATAATCCAATGACTATCAACACTTGCATATAAGTATTTTCTTTCAAGGCTATGCTTTTGTATAAACTGATCATATATTTCAAGCAGTGGCGTATCCAGAAATTTAAAATTGGGGGTACGAGTATAATAAATTCAGGTTATATTATTTAAAAATATTATAAATAATAATAAAAATATATAAATTTATAAAAGAAAAAAATTATTTTGGGGTACACAAAACACCCCCTAGATCCGCCACTGATTTCAAGGGCTCACTCAAATGCTTGTACGGTAATCTTGTTGATTTGCATACGTCTTAAAGGCATGCATTCATTCATTTCCCCGGATTGGCTATGTTATGACTATCCTACTCCTCCATTGTAATCAACATCTCCCTTCCAAACTAATTGAATTTCCTCACCATAATTACACGTCTCCTTCTCCTGCAACTTTTACCATCACCCTCCCCATTACCCTTTATTTTCTATGATAACTGGGAACAGGTGATGGTGGTGGTGGTTTTGGTACATTTGGGTGATTCAGTGGGTGGCAAAAGCGCATGATAGAAAAAATAAATAAATAAAACATTCTGTTGAATTTTAGATCTAGTTAGTGTTGAATAAAAGTATCAACATTGTAGAAGAGAGTTTGATAGGAATTCTTGTTTTTCATATCGATATTGAATTACATGATCTCCTTTTATAGAGAGATGAGGAGATATACAAAAAAAGGAAAGAAAACAAATAAGGTAACTAAGATCAATCTTATAAAGAATTGATTTAGTTTATTTTGAGCTGATATCTTTCTTCGATCTTCTCTGATCTCCTCCATCTTCGATTGATTCTTTCCAACACTCCCCCTCAAATTGAGTATCGGGATTCCCAATGCTCAACTTGCTAAGAACATTTGAAAACATTTTTGAGTCCACTGCCTTCGTGAGAATGTCGGCCAATTGGTTTTTGGAGGAGACAAAAGGAAGAGCAACAATACCTTCTTCGATCTTTTCTTTAATGAAGTGCCTATCAACTTCCACGTGCTTCGTTCGATCATGTTGCACTGGATTCTCTGAGATACTTATTGCTGCCTTGTTGTCACACAGAAGCCGACATGTTTTTCCAGAATACAACCCAAGCTCTATCATCAGCTTTCTTATCCAAAGTATTTCCGTAAAACCACTTTTAATACCCCAAAATTCTGCTTCTACACTAGATAGTGCAACAACCTTCTGCTTCTGCACTAGATAGTGCAACAACCTTCAGCTTCTTACTCCTTCATGACACGAGGTTTCCTCCAACAAAAGCAAAGTATCCAGTTGTAGACTTTCGATCTACTGGATTTTCGGCCCTATCTGCATCAGTGTAAGCATGAATCTCCAAATGGTTTGATTTCTTGAAGAGAATCCCATAACAAAGGTTCATTTTAAGTATTTCACAATTCTCAACACTGCTTCCAGGTGATCTACATGTGGATGATGCATAAACTGACTTACCAAACTTACAGTATAAGCGATGTCAGGACGAGTGTGAGAAAGATAGATTAACCGGCCCACAAGTCGTTGGTATCGGCCGCGGTCAACAAGATCAGCTCCTTCTGTAATCTGCAATCCGTGATTAACAGCAATTGGAGTTGCCACATGTTTACACTCTAGAAGTTCAGTTTCAGTGATGAGATCGAGGGTGTATTTCTTCTGATTAATAAAAATACCCTCTGGGATCTAAGAAATTTGATGCCTAGAAAGTACTTCAACTTTCCCAAATCTTTAATCTCAAACTCTTGGAACAGATTTTTCCTGAGATTGGCAATTTCTTTTGGATCATCCCCAGTCAGAATCATATCATCTACATATATGATCAAGCATGTCAGACGCTCTCCTCTTCGCTTGATAAACAAGGTATGGCCTGAGTTGCTTTGTAGATAACCAACATTCTTCATTATTGCAGTAAACCTTCCAAACCAAGCCCTTGGAGACTGTTTTAGACCATACAGGGTCCTTTTAAGCTTACAGACTTCATTCCTTCCGAAATTATGAGAGAAACCCGGTGGTGGAAGCATATAAACCTCCTCATTCAGATCCCGTGGAGGAAAGCATTAGTAACATCGAACTGATGGAGAGCCCAATCTTTCGAAGCAGCCATGGATAAAAGAATGCTGACGATGTTCATTTTGGCAACCAGAGAAAATGTCTCAGCATAGTCTATTCCGTAGGTTTGAGTGTAGCCTTTAGCTACCAACCGAGCTTTGTATATCTCAACTGAACCATCCGGCTTCCGTTTAATTGTGAATACCCATTTACACCCAATAGGTACCTTTCTCTCAGGAAGTTGACACTTCTCATAGGTATTGGTTCAAGCAAGGGCGTCGAGTTCTTTCTGAATTACTTCTCTCCAATGAGGGATCTGCAAAGCCTCAAGTTCAGAAGGCGGAATCTGTTCTGTATAAAGTGCCTTCTCATAGGCAGTGGCATCTTTGGATAGATTTAGCTTGGCCACCGACCCAATAGGATACCTGGAGTTACGACCAGACCGTTCAGGAGAATAGCGCCGGGGGAATGCCCCTTGTGCTTCGAGGAGGTAAAACATATTGTTCTTGAGAATCAGTCACTTCAGAGGTTTCGGGGTTCAGTTTCAGGCTCAAGGTGGTTTTGTTCATCCTCTTCTGAGGATACCAGATTTTCAGGTGAATTTGGAGGCAGCACTTCAAGTACTGTCTGTTCTTTTGTAGAGAGATGCTCATTTGGTATGTGTGACTCTGGAGGGTTAACAGAAGAAATATTAGGAAGGAGCCAACTTAGAGGGTCGTTGGTTTCAGTCTCCCCCTGACCTCTAAGGTGGTTACGAAAGAAGTATTATGTTTCAAGGAAATCACAGTGAATGGTAGTAATGAGTTGACGGGTTTTAGGATTGTAGCATCGATATCCTTTTCTGTGTACCCCATAACCTACGAACACACATTTTTCGGCACATGGTTCAAATTTAGTGCGCTCGTGTTTTGGAATATGAATAAAGACGAAACAACCAAAAACTCTAGGTTCAAGGGTGAGAGCGGAAGGAACGGAAGTGATAGAGGATAAATACTTGAGTGGGGTTTGAAGGTGAAGTATTTTAGTGGGTAATCTATTCAGGAGATAAACACTGGTGGCAACAACTTCAGGCCAGAGACAAGGAGGCACATTAGATTCTAGCATCATAGCTTGAGTCATCTCTAGAATAATCCGATTTTTTCCTTTCTACAACCCCATTTTGTTCAGGAGTTTACAGGCAAGATGTTTGGTGAAGAATACCTCTTTGTTGACAAAAAATTGTCATAGAAGAGTTGATGAATTCACCACCGTTATCGGAGCGGAGAATCTGAATATTTTTGTTGAATTGGGTTTATATCATAGCATAAATATGAGTAAATTTTTCAAAAACTTGATATTTTGTTTCTAAAAAATATACCCAGGTCATACGAGAGCAGTCTGTAGGGTTTTCCCTTGAACCGAATCACCAAAACCAATTTGAAATGGGTATTGTGCACAATTAAATACATAATAAAACCTAGCATGCTCCTATGAATTTAATACTCAGATTTGTGGATTTAGGGATTACCGTAATTCCGTCGAGTCTGATCCGATCTTTTGCGTTTGAATTTCCAACTTCAATTCAACCACGCAATTCGATTTTATCTGCTGAATCAGAAATTGGAAATCTAATTTCTTAAAATAAAATCGAAAATAAAAAGAAAAGAAATAATATTTATGTTCTCCAGATCAGGTCTTCAGATCTGTATCCCAATGCTGTTCAGATCTACTACTGGTGAGGACTCCGTAGATCTGTGGTTTGAGCAGGACCAGTATCGAAATTCTCCTCCTCTCCAGTTGAAATCGGCGCCCCTCTCTCTCTCTCCTAGGTTTAGTGTATTTCAACTGTGTTACAACTTATGAGAGAGCTGTCTATTTATAGACCTAGGGTTGTAAACCCTAGTGGGCTCCTGGGCCCAATTCAGCATATTTATTTGGGCCAGACCTGGGACCTAATGCAAATAATAAAGTGGGCCTATGAATTAATTAATTCCCATGTCCACAACCCAGGACACAATTAATTAATTAATATTAATTCTTTTTCACCACAGAATTAATACTGACCTACCCCTTTATTACCACGTTATGAGAACGGGCTGCATTAATTGAGAATCCCCATATTTAAGGTTACCGGACATCTATTAATTAATCGGAGCCTCTGACAAGCTCTAACTACAATTAATTAATATCTTATAATTCCTGAGTGGTACCACTCAATCCTTATCACTCGTGTCTGAACTTAATCAGCCTGCAGGACTTTGGCACGATGAATGTCATTGAGCTCCTCATGGAATGTCCCCATCCTATTACTCGGATATGGTTACCTAAACCCAGTCTCAGGCGGTACTACACGAACTGCTATTACCCAAGATGCGGATATACGAGCACGTTACTTAGGCTCTCCACCATGGCAAGTCAAAGCAACAGTCAACCCGTGCAAACCCCTGAACCTTCATTAGGGTTTGAACTCAATCAATATAATGAGATCTTGTATTCGCTGATGTCAGACAGACGAATATATCTCACTGCGGTCCATCAATACGCCACCTCTGTGTACCAGCATGTCAAGTAACCAAGACAAATTACTTATTCCGACGATGCCGCAGCCATCCGAACAAACGTATCCTCATACGCTGTCTCGGCTGTGATCAGATTTATGTCTCACTAGGTCAAGTGATCATACTGTCTTCTGAAATCTACAACACACCGTATGATCGTCCTTATCGGTGAGACAAGAGGATACCATTGTTCATACATGTAAGATTGTTAACAGATAGGAAAAATAAACTATTGTATACTCATTATAATAAATGCTTTCAGTATACAAAACCCATCAATCTCCCACTTATACTCAAAGCATAACTAAGCTATTACAGAGTATACAATCCGTCTATCTAGTCTGCTGTCTCTTTAACCACTGTCAGTGGTCGGCATTCACCTCAGACCTAGCTCACGAATATGTCTTTTGTAAACTTTCTGCGGCAAGCTCTTTGTAAACGGATCAGCAAGATTGTCAGCAATGTCAATCTTCTTAATCAGCACATCACCCCTCGATACGATTTCTCGTATGATATGGTACTTTCTCTCTATGTGTTTGCTTGCCCGGTGAGACCGCGGTTCCTTTGAGTTTGCCACTGCACCAGAGTTATCACAGTAAATTGTGATGCTCCTCGGCAAACTCGGGATCACGCCCAACTCTAAAAGGTAGTTCTTGAGCCATACCCCCTCTTTCGAGGCGTCGGAGGCGGCGACATATTTTGCCTCCATGGTGGAGTCAGCAATGCATTTCTGCTTTGAGCTCCTCCAAGATACAGCTCCACCTCCCAGGGTAAACACATATCCTGAGGTCGATTTCTTCTCATCCAGGTCCCCTTGGAAATACGAGTCTGTATAATCCATAGGGCACAAATCCTCACTTTGATAAACTAGGCAGTAATTCCTAGTTCTTTTCAAATACTTGAGGATGTGCTTTACAGCAGTCCAGTGTGCCTGTCTAGGGTTAGACTGATATCTTGCTACCATGCCAACGACATAACAGATATCTGGCCTGGTACACAGCATTGCATACATGAGACTACCCACCGCCGAAGCGTATGGTGCAGGACTCATCTCATCTTTCTCCCGCTGTGTCTGAGGACACTGCTCACTAGAAAGATGAACGCCATGTTTGAAAGGTAGCAAGCATTTCTTGGAGAGTTGCATGCTAAACCGGGCAATCACAGTATCCACATAGGATGCCTGGGATAAGCTCAACATTCTTCTCTTACGATCTCGTAAGACCTTAATCCCAAGAATGTAGCCAGCTTCTCCCAGATCCTTCATTTGGAACTGTTCGGATAACCAAGCCTTGATTTCCGACATCACTCCCTCGTTGTTTCCAAATAGGAGTATGTCATCAACGTATAGTGCAAGGAAGACCACGCTCCCACTGACACAAAGTCGGTAAACACAACTTTCGTTTTCCAACAGTGCAAATCCATAGGATTTAATCACATCGTTGAAACGTAAGTTCCACGACCTTGAAGCTTGCTTAAGTCCATACAAGGACTTCCTAAGCTTCTAGACAAGATGTTCTTCGCCCTTGCTTATGTAACCCTCGGGTTGCTGCATATAGATGTCCCTACCTTCTTCAAGGTAACCGTTTAGAAAAGCGGTTTTGACATCCATCTGCCAAATCTCGAGGTCCATATGCGCAGCTATGGCAAGAAGTATCCGGATGGATTTGAGCATGGCTACGGGTGAAAAGGTTTCATCATAGTCAATGCCCTCTTTCTGACTATAACCCTTTGCCACCAGCCTGGCTTTAAAAGCCGTGATCTTTCCATCCGCCCCTTTCTTTCTCTTGTATACCCATTTGCACCCTATGGCCCTAAAGCCATCCGGCAAATCAGTTCTCTGGTATACATCCATAGCAGTTATGGATTCAATTTCAGAATCCATGGCGACACGCCATTTGGCAACATCCTTGTCCTGCACTGCCTCTTCGTAAGTCATTGGGTCAGAGTCCTCATGTCCGTCTTCTGGGCTCAAGTCCGAAGACTACCCACGAACATGTATCTTTCCGGCTATAAAATAACTCTCCCACTACGACGAGGCATCAGTGTCGTGTCAGTAGTAGGTGCAGTAGCTTGTGGTCCTGCACCTTGCACTGAAGAACGTGTCTGTGGTGCTGAACCTCTCACAGGTGCACCCACATCTACACGTTCCCCTTCCCTTGGAATTGCATTCTCGTTCTCAATTTCTTGAAGAACGATATCACTCTTTGACCTGTGATTACTCACATACTCGTCCTTCAAGAATCTAGCGTTGGTGCTAACAACGACTCTTTCACTCTCAAGACATTAAAAGTAACCACCTTTCGTTTGCCTGGGATACCCTATGAACAACATTACTTTTGACCTGCTTTCTAACTTATCAGGTTCCTTCGACAGTACGTGTGCCGGACAACCCCATACTCTAAACTTGCACAAACTAGGTTTGCGACCAAGAAAGAGCTCAGAAGGCGTCTTAGGAACTGATTTAGAAGGCACCACATTAAGCACGTAAGCTGCTGTTTCCAATGTGTAGCCTAAAAACGAAATTGGTAACTTTGCATAACTCATCATTGATCTTACCATCTCTAGAAGAGTCCTATTTCTTCTTTCAGCTACACCGTTTTACTGGGATGTAATCCCGTTTTCTGACAAATATTGCAGGAACTCGTTACCGTGGTATTCGCCACCGCGGTCAGATCGCAGTGACTTGATAGTTTTCTCGATCTTCTTTTCTACCTCAGCCTTGAACTCTTTGAATTTCTCAAAGCATTCAGACTTGTAGCGAAGCAGGTAAACGTATCCGTACCTTGAGTAATCGTCAATAAAAGTGACAAAGTACTCGTACCCTCCACGAGCCTGCGTGGACATCGGTCCACATAAGTCAGAATGGATCAATTCCAATACTTCCTCTGCTCGAGACTGACTAGCCTTGAAAGGCCTAGTTGACATCTTGCCCTCAATGCAGGATTCGCAGACTTGATAAGGTACAGCTCGGACTAGGTCCAATGTACCGTCATCTGCAAGTCTCTGAATCCGCTTCAAGCTGATGTGACCCAGTCTCAAGTGCTAGAGATATGTAAGATCCTCATCAGAAGAAGTAAGTTTTCTCTTTCTAGGATTATCAATTACGAATGAATTACATGCAATACTTGAGGACATTTTTTATCGAAGTAACATAAAGAGTGTAAATCAACATCATATAACGGATAACATTGTTATTACCAATGATAAAATCATAAATAACAAATATCCATAAAAGGTGATGAAATTTGTCCTGCCGATAAACCACGGCCCACAAATAAACTCTCAAATGTACTTAATTCATCAAATCATAAAGAAAAGAAAACTCCATGAAGCTCCGTCATAGAACGTTGCCTTCATCGAGTTTGGTATCTTCTTGCCATCATTCACCAGCCTTGTCGGTACGGTCCCCTGCAAAGTACAATAACATGATCAACAAGTCAGTGCTTACAGCTCTAGAAGAGCAACAACGGGCTCTAATCATGCTTACAGTTATACATGCAAATGGCATACCTTGTCTAGCTTTGTTGGCTTGACAATCTTTCCTCCAATGTACTTTCTTACCACACCTGAAGCACCTGTCCCTGTCAGTCGCCACCTTAGGCTTTTTTGTAGGGTTTGAGTCTACGATGGACAACACGAGTTGCCATTAATTAAATTCTTGCCAAGGATCGTTCTTAGGATACAAGGATCAAATTTCAATTAAATAAACCATGCGTTCCTATGCATGCTCCTACAAAATTAATTGCAGAGGATGGATTAGAGAATACCTGATTTCACCGTTTGATCTACAGATCTAGATCGGAGCTAATAACGATGAAATAGATCTGGATCTGAATCTGAACACCGGCGATGAACAGTTGTTCCTACAGATCTGATCTTCTGATCTGTTCCCTTGCTCCTTGGAATTCTGGTGAGGATTATCTACCAAGTTGAATCCGAGATCTGGAGGAATCGATCAATTCCTCCCACTGGATAGCCGACGCCGTCTCTCTCTATTTTCAATACTGAATTATCTAACTTGATCTGATAGAGAGAAGGCCTTTATATAGTGTTAGGGTTTTTAGAAACCCTAACCCTAATGGGCTGTGAGCAGTTAATGGGCCAGACCAGGGATCATATGCAAATAATAAAGTGGGCCCTCTTTATTAATTAATCCTTCCTTGTTCAACCCAGAACATAATTAATTAATAAAACATTGTTTTATCCTTCACCACGGTAACAATGCTGACTCGCCCCTTTATTACCACGTTATTAGGAACGGGTTGCACCAAACTAACATGATCCACATATTTAAGGTTTTAGACATTCATTAATTAATTTGGCTTATGACAATCAGCCACAATTAATTAATCTCTTATTTCCTGAGTAATACCACTCACTCCTTTTCACTTATACCTGAATTAAATAATTCAACCTGCAGGGTTTAGCATAATGAACCTTGTGAGCTCCTCAGGGAATGTCACCAACCTGAAACGGATATGCTTACCTAAACGTCCTGACTAAGCAGGCCACACACAAATTGCCAACACCCAAAATACGGGTATAAGAGTACATGTAAGACTCGCCACTCTAGTAAATTAAAGTGTGGTCAATCTGTGTGTGCCCCTTATCCTTCAGTTAGGTTTAAGATCATAGGAAGTATGTTAGGGATCTTGCTCATTCATATGTCAATGAAAATGGCACATCCCACTGTTGATCCCATCAATACATAACTATGTACCGACACATCAAGTAGCTAGGATAAGCCCACTTATGAACCGATGTGCCGCAGCTTAGACCGACAACCTATCCAGGGACCGTCTCAGCTGTGATACTGTTTATATCTCGCTAGGTCAAACGATTCATATGATCCTCTGTGATCTCCTACACACCATATGATCATCCCTATAGGCGAGATAATAGGATATTATGGTTCGTTGTATGTTTGTTTAATCAGATAGCGAGCATTGTTGCAGCAACATATATGAAGACCAGTGTACAAAACACTTAATCATATATGCTTTCAGTATATAATCCCAACAATCTCCCACTTATACTTAAAGCATAATACCATTGCTTTACCAAAGTATTAAGTGTGTCTATACTGTCAATCACTCCCACTGCATTCACGTCACCTCTTGTCACGATTTCTCGTATGATGTGATTCCACACATCCTATGTGTTTCACCACCTTGTGAGTCTTGGGTTCCTTTGAGTTTGTCATTGCACCAACATAATCACAATTCCTTGTGATTTAATTAGGCAAACTCAGAACACACACCTCTAGAGGATGGCATCGGAGCTATACTGCTTCTTGCGAAGCTAATGAAGCTGACAAAAACTCAGCCTTCATACTGGAATCCGCAACACACTTCTGTGTTAGATTCCTATAACTCCTCCTCCAAGGCCAACACATAGTTAGAGGTCAACTTCCTTTCAATATGATCCTCCTGGATATCCAATGCCATTCAACTCACATAGCACACTTGTAAACCGATATGCCTATCCAGAGTTGAACTGATGTCTGTCTAACATGCTTATAGCATTACAAATATCTGAACTCGTTCATCTGCAATATAGAAAGACAACAATCTTTCTTGCTATGAACGACACATCACAGAATCAATTTAAGCGACTTGAGATACCTGAACATCCATTTCTTGTGACAACACAAGACTTTAATTCAAAAGGTGTTCCAAAATCTCATAAGTCCTACTTCTGAAACTGTTCGAATAACCATCCTTTATGCCTGACAATATCCCCACACCGTATCCGAATGTGAAAATATTATCTGCATAATGTGCAAGGAAAACCACGCTTCCGCTGACACATAACTAATACATGAAACTCTCATTCTCGATAGACAATATCGAAATGTCTGTTTCATGACTTTGAAGCTCCTTAATTTCATACTTGAACTACCTTGGCTTCGAGACATGATGCTGCACATAACTTATCTGATTGTCGCATACATATGTCGTCACCTTTTATCAAGGTACCCGTTTATAAAATATGGATGACGTCATCTATCTTCCAGATATTTAGATTTATATGTGCTGTTATGGTTAAAAGAATTCGAATGGATTTAATAATTGCAACCAGTGAGAAGGTCTTGTTTTGAAACATACCTTTCTCACTAACCTAGACTCTCGAATATACTAGGTTGCCATTCGTGCACTTTTCATGTATATCAATCAGTTGCCTATAGCTGGTAAGCTATTTGACAATCACTGATCCTGATATACAACCATAACTTTTACTGATTCATTTCTGAATCCATGACTTAACGTCATTAAACTGCATTGTTTGTCTTAACAGCTTCGTTGCGCTTTAAGGGATAAGTACGATGTTGTTCGTTTAACTGGGAACAAGTCCAGAGATTGTTTCCACGAACTAGTACCACTAAGCCTGTTTAAGGCAACCTCCCACTGCAACGATGCTCCTTTTACGTTGTCAGTTAATGGTGCATTAATTTGTGGTTTACCACCTTACACAGGTGACCGTGCAATTGGTACCATACCTTCCAAGGTATGCTCAATACGCCACGGGGTATTTCCTGATGGATTTGAATTGTCTTCTCTAAAATGTTAGAGAACAATCTCACATTTGGATTCATGGTTTCATCCTATACAACTTGCTTGTATCTAGGATACACAAAGCAACCATCTTTTTCGTTTACCTGGAATAGACCACAAAACAGTACTAGCTTAAACCTTTCTTCCAACCAATCAGTTTCCTATATCAGCTTGACAGCCGAATTACCCATCATTGCCCTTTTGACATAGTCAAGGTCTGCTAGGGTATTTGGAACTAATTTAGAAGACACTAGATTAAGCAAACACAAAACTGCTTTTGGCGCTCTTCCCAAAAACAAAAATTTGGCAAAGCTGTCATAACTTATAAACTTTTAAAGAATCTTATTTCGTTTTACCTACACTATCCCAATGTTGGGAAATTATTCATAAAATCTCCCTTAGGATTTATTTGTAAAAAGGTTTTGTTGGATCAAACCTTAGTATATGGTCGATCATTTGCTGAATTCTAGATAGTCTAGCATATCTTGTAAAGTCCTGTATAGGTTATAAATTGAGTTGTAATAGATTAGTCTGCTAGAGGATTTCCTAGCAGATATCGAAGGACAGCGGCTGCTAGAAGACTTGCTCTAGCAGGCTTTAGCATTTGCTAACGCTCAGCAAACCTATAAAGATGCTAGCAGAACAGAAGTCAAAGGATCGGGTGTCAACGGAAGCGATCAGCAAAGCAAGACACGATAGCAGATTGCTAATGAACAATAGCAGAGCAGAATGTCAAAAGCTGAAGCTATACTGCCGTTCTGACAAAAAGCACACACAAAGGACGAGACTTTCCCGAAGTAGCTCGGAAAGTACAGATCAATAACAAAAAGCGACTGAACAAGTCTTATCACTCTCGGACAAAAGAAACGTTGTGTCTAACGGATATGGAGATTCAAGATTTGAATCTCCACCTATAAAAGGAAGGTCCAAAAGAGAGAATCGACGACTACGACTACTACTGCTTTAATCACTACAGACATTCGCAAACATTTAAGTGAGAGATTCCTTTGACAAAGCGAACAAAGAAAAAGTAGTCAGTTGAGAGCCGTGGTAAAGAGTATTCAAAGCTCTCAACAACCTAAAGTGTCGTTCATTGATTTACTGACACTCCATTGAAGAGATTCTTGATTGCACTCAAGAATCTTCAATCATTGGGATACCTTTCTTTTCAGAAAGAATCCATCAGTCGAACACCTGAAAAGGTATAGACTAAGACGGGCGTTTAGCCGTATTCAAGGAAAGTCAGGAAGTGACTATAAAACTTCCAAAGTAGGAATGACAGGCATTTCGAAGGTGTGCCCTTGACTCAGCCAAACCTACATCTGAGGAGTTCAGATTAACGGAGGATAGCTGTCAAGTAGCAAGGCCGAAAGCTCACTGCCTACTTAACTGTAAAAGGCGAATCCTTGTAATCTGTATACTTACTTAGTGAATTCTTAGCGTGTCGGCTAAGGAGTGGACGTAGATCTTTTTGGATCGAACCACTATAAATACTGTGTTCTTTTACTGTTACATTGCTCATACGATTTAAAACCTAGCAATCATATTGCTAGTGTATAACTGTGAAGAAACTATAATCTATCTCTGAGCTTAACTAATCTTGAAAGAAAAATATAAAGTGTAAGTGACGATTAATTATTCCGCTGCATTTCGTGTTTCTATCTAAACACGACGACTCTGATATTTAAGGACCAACAAGTGGTATCAGAGCAGGAGGTTGAAAAACCGACTGCTTCTGAGTCGCTTAAGACCAGATCTGTATTTTCCTTGCACTTTTACTTGTTTATCTGTGTTTCACTTGTCTAGCTCAGAAGACAAGATGTTAAACCATTCGCTTGGGAAGTATGACAGAGAGAACTTTACTTCATGGAAAGCTTGCTCTCATACAGCTTCAGAGTATACATCCTGAGATGGCGGATGTATTGGTAAGAGGTCCTATCAAAATCATGAAAGCTAACACTTTTATAGGACATGATATTGCTGAAGATGCTGCTGAAGGAGAACCAAGGGCTCCAAGACCCCCGAGACCTGATATGGTCCCAAAACCTTTTGAGGAATACACAAGTGAGGATAAAAAAAGAGCTCAACTAGAGCATGTGGCAAAGAAACTAATCCTGGATTCCCTACCAAAGCTGATGAAAGACAAATCGCTTGACTTTGACACTGCTAAGGAAATGTGGGAATACGTGTGCAAGTCCTCACAGGATACAGACCAAATAAAACGCAACAAACTACAGGTAGCCGTAGATAAATATGAATCTTTTTCAATGCTTGCAGGAGAATCCATACAAGCTATGGAGGAGCATTTCAACACGATTATTGGGGAACTCAGCAATCTCGGAAAGAAATATGATAATGGAGAAATGAACCACAAGATCATCTCCAAGCTGCATCCTAGAGATGACTGGTTCATTAAAATGACCAGTCTGAGTGAAAAAGACCTCAACAACATGACTACTTCTGAGGTATTCGCTCAACTTAAATCTCATGAATTTATAATACAACAGTCAAAAAGGAATGAAGCAGCCATAACACAAGCGTCATCTACATCCGCTGCTGGCTCTGAGGGTATAGCATATTTTGCTAAGAAAGATTTCAACAAGTTTAAGTTGAAAAAGCCCTACCATAATCAAGAAAGATCCACTCCAGCAACACCAACTAAGGAGGTTCCTACAACCTCAAGTTCCCAGCCTGTCGATCTAAAGATCAGCGAGCTGGAAGAGAAAATGAAAAGGCTCCAGAAGTTACTGATGGAGGCTAAGACCGAGAAGGAAACCAAGGAAACTCAGCCATCATCCTCATTTGCCCGCTCAGTAGAGCGAAAGATTAGGACTTGCTTTGAGTGTGGCTCTCCTGACCACTTGAAGCATGATTGTCCGAAAGTAAGCAAAGAAGAGAGAGAGCGTTTGAAGCAAAGGTTTGAAAGACGTGCTGTTAAAGCAGTCAAAAGGGCGCTCTTGACAAGAACAGAAGCTCAGGATATCCCTGAAAATGATGAGGAATACTATCTCTCTTCTGAGAAAGACGATAAGGAGGCCATGCTCGTTCTGATGGCAAATATTGTGGACGATCAGTTTGCTGATGCAGATGAGAACCAGGATGCTGAAACGGCTCTAGCAGCCGAAGACAACGAGGTAATTTCAGTAAGCATTCCTAGTTTTGCAACTATAGAAGAGTCAGAAGAATTCACCTTATATTCTGAGGAAGACTATCTCACGAAGCTAAGTGTAGAATTCTCAAAAATGTATGAAATTAAAAATGCAATCGTTGGGGAGAATGCTTCACTAAAACTCAAAATTACAGATTTGACCGAGGAAGTCGAAAGACTGAGGTCTGAAAGTGAAGATTTTTCAAAGCTTAAGGCAAAATTCTCCAAATTTTTGATAAATTTTCATAATCTTGAAAAGGAGAATCTTACTCTGAAAAACAGACCCCAAGAAAGATGCATTTGCAATTATACTTCCAGCAAGGCAGTAAGTACTCAATGCCATTGTAAGCCAACAGAGAAATCACAATGATCGCTCTGGTTTAGGCCTTGGATATTCGGATAGAGCAACTACTTCTAAGGAGAAACCAATTTCATTTGTTTCTGCTAGAATGATAAATGCTGAAAAAGAGAAAGGAATTGGCATTGCTGAATCATCTAATGCTAAGCCAAGTGCTAAGCAAAAGAATGAAAGTTCACAGAATA